>JAUBOD010000981.1:2530632-2551904 GCA_032353885.1 Nothura maculosa | reverse complement strand
AAGAGAGGGAGCTCCACCTCACTGCCGCCTCCTTTCAGGGAGCTGTAGAGTGTGATCAGGTCTTCCCGGAGCCGCCTCTCCTGCACATTGAATAATGCCAGCTCCCTCAGACGCCCCTCATAAAGGTCTGTGCTCCACCAGCCTCGCTGCCCTTCTTTGGGCATGCTGCGGCCCCTCAAGCAGCTTCAGGCCCATTGGGCAGCGGGCCCGTGCTTTTGCTGCCTTTCCTTTGGCTTCTCCTGCCTCTGGAGAAGCTCTGCTTCTTGACCTCCCCTGTGGCAGGCAATAGAAAATGCTATAGTCCTGACTCACTATGTTAAGAAACTACAGGATATGGTTTATTTTTAAGGTTAACTTATATAAAACAAAGAAAACTTGATGTGGGGTTTTGTTACTAATACTTGGTTCTAACTTGTAAAAATGGGGCTAGCTTTGCCCACTCTTAATAAATAATTAAAATATAATTTGTATGCAGTTTTCGGAATGTATAAAAACTATTTCCAGGTTGAAAAGCGCTTAATTCTCACTGTCTCCTAGGCAGTATAAGTTCAGACTTGTATAATACTTAAAAAATAAGCAGAATGAGAGATGCTAATGGGAAAAAATGTTTTAATATTTGTGATTTTTCAAAATAACTTTCCATAGACTGTCTACATAACATAGAAGACAACAGAAGAGTGATTTGAAGAAGAGTTGCCAAGGTTATGAAACTCCCCTTCATACCTATGTTTTAGGTTTACCGCATCACAGAAATATATTTCATTTAGAATTATTATTACAGCAAACTGATATTTTATCTAAAAATAAAACATTATTTGATGTGTAGTTTCTGATCTGATGACAGTAATTACATCAGTCAAAGAACTTTTCCTAGTTTTGTCTGCCAAAAACTAATTTCCACAGCTTATGTTTGATCCTTGTAGTGAGCATTGTAATCAGAATGATTTTGTTATCTTGAGTGTGCAACATGAATCAGTATCTAAGTGAAATCCTACTCACTAATCACTGAACCATTCGTTGTCCATGTCAGATATAGCTTTGTTAGCAACTACAATTGTTTTAGATGGAAAGAATTATGTGGAAACACTGAAGAGTCAGAGCAGAGCAATTAAGAACTTGCTGGCCCTCAGCAAAAAATATTCGATGGTATTTTCACTATAAATGTTCATCTATCTAATTGCTAGAGACTCCAGACTGATTTCTAATAACTGTTCACTACAATACGTGTCTCTATACTAACATCAGCCTTAGTAAATAGTGATTAAAATAAAATGAACAGGGGTAGAGAAGGCAAGTTCCTCATCAGATAAGATAGAGGGAAGTTGTTCAGAGTTTTTGCTTCCAGCAATAGAGATCCTGTAAGATCTTAAAATAGTTTCAATGTGATGGAGTACCTGAGCAAGATTAGGTACTTTATTATTAACTCTCATTATAAGTAGAATATATTGGATTAATTTTAACAAAATTTCAGTTTGTTCCTCAACTTCAGTCTGGTTAGAACATTTAATGTAATTCTAAGACATTAAAATGGAAGAAAATAATTCATTTTACATTTAACATTTGTTCTAAAGGGATAGAAGAGGGAAGTATGACTTCCATGACAAGTATAATTGCATTTAAAGAAAGTAAATTAGTCATCAGTTCTGAAACATAAAATATTTTTGGTTAGTACATTGAAGTAACTGAAGAATTTGTTTTTTCTTTCTACCTATAAGATACTGGAAAGCTTGAAATATATACTTCCAGTGGAAAAAAGAAGTATAGATTAGGAAGCCATCCATCTACAAATTACAGGCCAAAAATACATTAGCAATACCTTAAATAGCATCCAGAGAGATTGTAAATTAAGTAATTGCAACACAACTTATACATGCTTATTATTAATGAAATTTTAAGTATTACTTTTCATCAAAAAATATAAATAGCATTTAAAACAATTAATCATTCAGACTGGTGAAAATGGAAAAGCTAGCAAGACATTTTTACCATCCCTGAAGTTAAACTAAATAAATTGAGAATACTTAATTTCTTTTGCTAATTAGACCTAATGTAGCAGCTTAAGTTCCTGGGTTAAAAACTAGATGAAATTCTGTAGGGTAAAGAGACTACTAACGTATATTCTAGTTTATGACATACAAATCTTAAAATATATTTATATTGGATCTCCACGGGTTTTACCTCCATTTTCTCTCAGAATAATGGTGCTTATTTTAGCAAATCGTGGTGTTTATTTTACCAATTTTGATATAAATTTTGCAGCAGGACATTCATTATTTTTAAAGCAAATTTCTCTCTTTTTTCCCTTCCCTTTCTTCTTCCACTTCTCTAGGAGGGACATTAAATGGGATTTTCACATGAGAAGAAATAGGATTTGAAAGTTTCTACTAACACTTAACTTTAGACAGACTTTAATGTCAACTTACTGTGAAGTATTAAACTCAGAGTATGAATGTTTCTAGGAATGTTACAGGATTGATGTTAAAGCGAAATTGTAAAGAAGTTTAAATAATTTGTTCTGTGATGTCAAATAGTTTAGTTTGGGGGGAGCTGGGGAAAGGAGTTAGGCATTTGACTTGAATCTATACGACAGTGTTTTTTTTTTTTTTTTTCCTTAGGGCATGTAAAATATCTGTAGGGTTCAGGAAAGCTAGGGAAATGATCTCAGTAAGTCATCAGAGGATTTAATGTAATATAGTGTAGACAGTGACATGAGGATAGTCCAAGAGTTAATCAGATTTTCTAGATTTATAAATGGGGAAATTAGGAGGATAATGAACTGATAAATCAGTAATAAACCTATTCTAAAGAGTAGGACATTTTTGGCTCTCTTCATTAAGATTTGTATCTCCTAAAGGAAAAGTGATTTCCTAATGCTAAGCCTTCTAGAAGTCACTGTGACCTGTTTCTGAGAATAAAATTAAAAGATAAACTTTCCTTTGAAATTCATAGGTAGGACAAAGAAGTCACAAAGGGAATGTAAACTTATTTTCTGCAGATAGCTCTCATGCTAACTATTTTATAAAAGGCTATGGGACTACAGCTGCCATTGATTCAAATATATGAAATCCCACTCTAATTGGCGATCTTGTACCTTAATGTGATTCAGTAAAAGATTATTTCTAAGAGGAAAATCTTAATTCTGTAGTTTGCTAAAAGAGGCTCAGCAACATGTTTGTTAATGCAAACTTATTACATAATGAAAATTATATAATGTTTATGGGCTCAGAACTTTTCTTCATGTTTGTACTCTCTTACTCTGCTCATAGAAACAATGAAATGTTAAAAAAAACACAGCCAACATTTTTGAAATTAGAACAAATAGCCATATTTAAGAAAAAATAATATTGGGAAAGAGTCCTTCTCAATCATAGCTTGAATCCTTAAAGATTCTCTCTCCAAGGCCCATCTTTCAGGTCATATTCTGAGTAAGATTGTACTGAAGACTCTAGTTGATAAGATGTTGACTTTACAGCCTTCCGAAGAATGGAAAATTCCCAAGGATTTTCCCTTTTCAGGGCAGTACCTTAACTAGTGAATAGAAAACTTCCAAAAAATTTAGAATAAGATAGTAAGCTTTCCAAAGTCAATGGGAAAATGCTGGTAAATTTGGTAGAGAGCATTTACTTGAAAATTTCAGCCTTCGAATTTGCAAGCCTAACTTCAGACCTTTTCTTCTTTGGGAAGTTTAATAGTTGGATACTCATAAGTGTATGC
The DNA here is from genome assembly GCA_032353885.1 of Nothura maculosa. Lineage (NCBI taxonomy): Eukaryota > Metazoa > Chordata > Aves > Tinamiformes > Tinamidae > Nothura > Nothura maculosa. The sequence continues at coordinate 2,548,190 of JAUBOD010000981.1, read as the reverse complement.
AATATATGTATGATAATCAATTATTTTTCTGAGCTGCTCTGTCAATGATAACAGAACTCTGGAAGTAACGATCCAGGAAATCAGTAGCACTGTTGTATTCCTTATCTTTCCATAATCACTACTCTACGTACTCAAAGTTCTATGTAATTTAATATTGACTAGAAAAGATATGTCTTGAAATTTAAACAATTGCAGATAATTTAACCTGCAGATAATGCAGAATAAAGAAAGATATCAAGTTTGGGAAAAAAGTGTTTATCTCTTAGTAGAGAGTTAAAAGATATATAACTAAATGATATAGCTCAGATGACAAAGAAACTGTATTGGAAACCATACCTCTCAGGGTTATTTTTGAAAGGTAGTGTAAGAATCTTTCACATATTCTGGGCAAATTCATTATTTTCTACTACATCCTTTCATGCTTTAACCCTCAAACACTTGAGGGTTGAACTCCAATAGTCTCCAATAGTCTCATAGACAACTCACAACTACAGAATCACAGAATCACAGAATGGTTGAGGTTGGAAGGGACCTCTAGAGATCATCTAGTCCAACCCCACTACCCCAGCAGGGACAGCTAGAGCATGTGACACAGTGGGCATCCAGTTGGGTTTGGAAGACCTTCAGAGAAGGAGACTCCACAACCTCTCTGGGCAGCCTGTTCCACAGGTAGAAGTGTATCTGCAAATGCTCATGTTATTCTAGAGGTAAGAGGAGTGATTCAACATTTACTTTCTCATCAGCAGTACCATTCCTTCTAGCTATAAATCTGATGCAATTTAGTGTATGGGTTTACAGCAAGATAATTAAAATAGCAAAGCGTGAAGCAAATTAAGATAGTGGAAAAACAGAGCTGCATAGAGCTGTATAACAATCTCTCACTGCCAGACACCTAGTTCCACTACCCAGAATGTCAATAAACCATGAAGAACTGAATCTGATGTGGAAAAAAAAGAGAGGTCTTTATGGTAAGTCACTTTTATGCTGTGTAAGTACCTAAGAAAATAATAATTAGATAAAATATATGCTACTGTGTATCCTGGAGAGAGTTTTGGAATGTTAGCAACACAGAACCAATATTAGTGTTGTTGCAGGGCCTTTCTCCAGAAAACAGGAAGATTAGCTCCAAGTGTTCATGCAGAAAGATGACATGCACCTGGTAACAATTTCCTAATATCAGAGTAGGCATTGCAGCCTCAATGACAGTAGATTATAACAGACTATAAATTTATCTCCTTTTCCCTCTCCTTATGATCTGCAATATGAGAGCCTAGTTTGCCATTCTTACTCCACATAAAATCTACTAACATTTACCTTTTTTTGCGTTTTGGGCACAGACCTGCTTCAAGGGCTTAAGCCTATGAGTAGAGCAATAGTGATGAAGTTAGGCAGAGTTGCTAGAAGCTGTAGTGGTGAAGTGAAGCAGAGTTGCTAGAAGCTGGATGGGCTAACTGTTCACTAAATTCTTCTTTACTCCAGGCACAAATATTTGTGTCTGTGTATCCATTTCAATCAACACTATTTCAATGGTGTCTACAGCGTCATTTCCTAACACAACCTTCAGTGCAGGAACTGGGAGGAGAGGCCCCTGATATTTGTGTGTGGATTTTTCTCATGCCAGTTATCTAAGCATGACCTTCAGGACAGAATATTTGTATTTATACTTGGGGTGTGAGAGTATAAGAAGGCATTTGAAACAATTGAAAATAGCTGAAACAGCAGATGGAACTGAGACAGTTGGGGGAGGGAAGGGTAAAAGAATTGGAAGAACACCAATGGTGAAAGAAGCTAGGATCATGTCAGGAAGATCTGCTTATGAGCCATGCATATTTTGGTTATAATGACTACGTAAAAATGATTGTTCTGCAATGGTCATCTACATCAACTTCCCACAATCTCTCCTAGCATCTGGGGACTTGGTTCCCTAAGGAGGAAAAATTGTTGCAGCTAAGGTTTGTGCTCAGCTGCAAATAACATTGTGAATGTCAAATAACTTAAAACGCTTTGCTTCTCATTTCCTCATCTAATGGAATTTTAGGGGATCTTTAGGATCCCCTAAAAAGTGATAATGCTTACATCTTCCTCACAAAAGTGTTGATGTTTATTTCATTGATTGCATAAATCTTTTACATATTCTCTAATAAATACTGTTCTTGAAGTGTTTGGTTCATTTTGGTATGGCTCAAAACTTCTATGCAGTACTCTCTCTATTTTAACCAAGAAAATTTCCTAATCTTATATGTAACAGACAACACTTATTGCTGAGTAATAGTCCTGTGCAGATATCAAAAAAAACTTCCATTTTCTGGATTAAAAAAGATTCTTTTTTCTTTTGAGGATTCTCTGCATGACAAGATGCATGGAGTAAATATGAAAAAAAAAAAACCCTCTTTGTTTCTTTCAGATTAGGTTGTTTCTCAAGGATGTTCCAATATGAGCTTACATTTTAATTTCATCCTGTAAATTATGAATTGCAATTTAGCAAAGCTTTTGCAATATCTAGATAGTCAGAGTCATCCAATCTGCATACAATCAAAAAGCAGATGTTACTTTGTTATGTAGTCTGATTAGTTAATTACATAAAAGTTGTGCTTCTAAAAAATGTTAATCTTCTACAGTGCATTAAGTTACATTTTTTTTCAATCTGAAGAACTTTGTTGCTTATTCCAGATAGAATTCCCCTCTGCTTATAGACTTTTGTCAGAATCTCAGGATATTGTTTTAAATTGAATAAATCCATGAGGGTTCCAGCAGATATCTCATCATCTGGCAGCTCCCTCACTTATTCAGACAGGGAATTCACTGGGAGACTGTGTTCCTCATGTTATTACACTGGGACGTGCTAAGGCTGCTGGGATCATGAAGAAGCTCGCCTAATAAAAATGCATGCCAGCTCGGTGGATAGTGTTTGCTAGACTGAGGTTCATCAGGATCCCTTCAGAGCAAGAGTTCTGTACTCCACAAGCCACAAATGGATTTGAATCAGAGAGAGAAAAATGTTCAATATTTTGCCTATTTGCCAGAGCAGCATTTATTGTTGAAAATGCTTGGTCACCTTTGAAGGTGAGGCTAGATTCAGACAGCTTGCACTCTTAACCAGGACATGATTAATCAAAATTCATGTCTGGCTGCAATAACCTATCAACATATTGGTAAAGTGGCCATATTTAAAAAATAAATAACTACAAAATGTATTCTTATGTTTTAAAGTTTCTGTTTCATCTAGCTAATGTGCTTCTTTAAAAAACATTTAAGTGCAATGGCCAAAAATAACTGAAAGGAAAATTCACAAAATATAGTGAAAATGATTCTGACACAGAGGACGTCTAAAATACATGTACTTTTTAAACTCACTGTATTTGTTGTTTCAAATTACATAATTTCAGTACTTCATGGCTTCAGATATATTTATATGATTAAGTTTACTCATTTTTCACTGTATGCCTTTGGGAATTAGACATTTTAGCTGAGGCAATAGGAAGCAAAATAACCCCCCTACCTCTCCAAATCAAAATCCAATCTCAAATCTAAAATAAAGGCTTTGGAAATATAAACAGCACAGGCATAAAAATGATTCCATCTGGAGTTGATCGTTACTTTTGCAGTAGTCCTTAAAAAGGTGTACTGTTTAACAGCATAAACCTATTTTGTCAGAATAATAACAATGATAATAATAACTGTTACTTGTGCATTTAATATTTAGCAGTAAAATTAATTTAAGATTGCTGGTCTTGTTTATCAAACAAAATCAAAATTAATTCTTTTCATGATGGCATTATTAAAATTTATATTTTAATGACAACAGTGTTCACTGTGGAATAATAATTCATGTATTTCAAGAATAAATAGTTTTGTTACTGCACGTTTAAGTATGCACATTTGCCAAAAGAAACAAAAAAGTACCTCAAATATATATTAATAAAACATCAAGGTGCAGAACTTTAGTCAGAAATCCAGAAGCACCTTTAAGTTTTAACAGTCTTAGCTATGCTCTTTTTTGACCATCTGCCCTGTCAATCCTTATGACGTATCCGCAGTCGTATTGCAAATTAACTTTCTTTTTAAGCTGTGCACACTTGAATTCAGGTTACTTTATTCACACAAAGTCTTCATAGAAAACAGGCAGAACTGTGTGATGCAGTTTCCAGGAGTAAGAACAGGAAACAGCCTTAGGATAATGGCACCTTAACTTACTAAAATTTGGCTACATAGGAGTATATCATAGATAAGCTGAGTTGTTTAATTCCAAAAATTCTTTGCAGTAGCCATAATAAAATAAAAACATTATTGAACATTATATTCTCACATATAGTATAACAGTAATACAAAAGGAGTTGTTTACAGAGAGCATAAATTTTCTGTGGACAAAATGTAAAAATTGGAAGGTTCTGCTTGAGTTGGAATTGTACTCTTCGTACTCTAGCACAACAAAATCAACTAGTGATTAAAACAATAGAGTGGTTTGGGTGATGTTATTTTCCCTATTTTTGCTCTGTGTTATGTTAAGTACCAGAATGGTACATTTTTTTCTTACCCTAGCAGTTGCAATGGGAACTTTTATTACCTATAAATATGTGCATATTTATATTTATTTATAAACTCGTGTTTCATATCTAGTGTTAATATTCTATATATCATTTGTCTTTATTACTTTATTAAATTTTATGCAACTTTAAATGTACCATTTGTGCAAAAGGATTCTAATGCTTCACAGGGCATTGTGGGATTTTTGCTTATGCTTTTAATAGGTCAAAATACAATTTCACATGTATTCATTGCATGTTTTTTACAGAAAATACTGTACTCCCTTAAAGGGGCCAAAGAATTTTTTGCAGTTTTCCTACCCTTTTGATGCATTGTGTCATGAGGAAGACGACAGTGATCTGATGCTTGAGGAAGCATGTTGATGCAGGAATTCCTGCTGATGAATCATACACAAAATTTTATTTGCTGAGTGACAGAATGTACAAATCACATTTATGAAAAAATGCCTGTCATCAGAGAGGACAGCAGAGATTTTGTGCTAAGAAGAAAGATTTTTTGAATTGAAAAAGGATAATCTTAATAAATTCTAATCATATCCTATTTGGAAACAAAAGTTGTTGAATCTGATTTTATAGAACATTGAAACTTAACTTCATTGTGCAAATCATTTACAGAAATATCATTTATGAGATGGTTTTTGTGGTGCATTGCATTTAAAACGATTTTCTACCTTATGGTCTGACATGACATAGAAACTTAAGTTTGGCATTTCCTGAATAATGTTCATACTAAGAGTGCTTAGTATGTGAAATGGAATAAGAAAGGTCCACGATTTCTGATAGACTGATGTAAAGGCAAACTTTAATGCGGTGATGCAGTTGTCTTCCTTTTGGAAAACCTCCAGCACTAGTATAGTGCTACATATGTTTTGGTATAAATCAAAGTAGCAATAATGAAGAGATGTAGAGAATATTTCCTATAAGGGTTTGCTAGTACTTGAACATCCAAAAAAACTATTTCCTGTGAATGTATGTAGTATTACATGTATTTTATGTAGCACCAAAGTAATGCCTCAGGCAGGCTTATCCCACAGGCTATTTGCAGAGATAACATGGTATGGTTTGACATTATGCTCTTACAAAAAGCTGTTTAATGCTAGTGTAGCTTGCAGTGAACCTAAATTTTTCAGCTTGTACTGTGTCTTCATGGAATATTTTTCACATTAATCTTTGTCTCTGAACAAAAGGTGATTGGAAGGAAAAAATACACAGAAGAAAGGTAATTTTAGCAACGGTATAATTGATGCCATTCACACTGACTTTTCATATTTGACAGTAATGTATATCCATATAAATGTATACTCTGATACATGTCAGTGGATGTTATCTTTGGCTATCTCCCTTAATATTGTCCAAAAGACTTTAGCTCTAGGTTGGCTTCTCTGTATCCTCAACTTAAGGAGACAGAACAGAGGAAGAGTTATTAGACCTAGGTCTAAGAGATCATGCATCACTTGAACACGCAAATTGAGGCAGGAATCAAATTAATGTACAAATGCATGAGTTCTTCTACATTAAAGGTTGTTACATGAAAACTTTTACAGAGTTTTGAGATGGGTTATTGGCACCTCAGGTCTGTTGCTGGATTGTCAGCCAGCTGGATTGTCAGAGCTCTTGTTAGCTAACAAAGATTTAATGTTTCCATTTTGAAAATGAGAAAGAATTGTCACATCAAATGTCTCACAATCACAGTAAGTGACAGTCATAGAGATTTATGAGATTTTTAGTTAATTAATATTATTGTAGTTTTATAGTAATTCCCCAGATGTCAACTGGGACACATGAATAAACTCCTCCATTTAGCATACAAATAAGATTCAAAAGAAGAAGAAAAAAAGAAACTTGAATAGTTAATTATGCATACAGAGTGAGCTTCAGCAACAGTAGCTTGTCAGGTAGTGCTAATGCAAGTTATGCTTGACCTAGAGTTGTTTTAATTTATTGCACTAAAACTGGAACTATTTTTCATGTACTTCTTTTTTCTTTCTTGTTCTGTTTTTTTTTTTTTTTTTTTTTTTAATTAATCATAGCTCCTTCTGAAATGATTAGGAAAAGTCCAAAACAAAATCACAATATTATACATGAAATTGGACTATGGAGTGTTTTCCAGTCTTGCCTTTTGGCAAGCTGGAGATGTTATTTTTTTCAGGCAATTGAAAACATTGATTTTCATTTAAATCTTAATCTCAGCAGTGTTCTGCTGTTCCTTTGGCATTTGTGTTCTACATCAGGGGATTAATGGCCGCAGAATAAAAAAAAAATAAGAGAGTTAAGATATATTCAGTGTCAAAGAAAGTTAAATAATGCAAAGCAGTAGCGGATGAGAATACAGATATTTTGATAATTGATTTATTGGCTTCACTGTCTCATTAAATGATAATTCTTTTGATGAAGTATTTATCATCATATGGAACTGTAGTCTACATTATGCTGACTCTTTTTCCTCAGAAAATGATAAATTGTGCCTAGCTTCTTAACCCTGTTATTTAAGTGTTCTAGATAAGAATACTTTGTTGTAATTTACATTTCATGAAAAGAAGAACTGTAGCTCCAAAGTTGGGCTTTAGAAAGAGGTGGAATAAGCAGTCTAGAAAAGGCAGTAAAGAAACTATAAGGATGGACAAAAAAAAAAAAAAAAAAGAAAAAGAATACTGAAAAAAGTTTCTCAGACAAAAACAACCAAAAGAATACAGGGATACCGGGTAGTGTCCTTTTTTTTTTTTTTTTGTTATTTGAGTGTTGGATGTTTTGAGGTTCTTTCGTTTTTGTTTTTTTTTGAGGCATGGCATGTAGGTGTTGAGGTGATTATCTATAAATTTCATGTGCTATGCAGAGTCAAAGCATTGCTAGTGCCATTTCCTAAGAGCAACATCACACACTGCCTGAGATCATCCCTGTACAGGCTGGACAACGTGCTTTAAAAATCTAGTTACAAACTAAACATCATTCTTTACATTGATGCACGGTATATGTTTTCACTAGCTGAGTAGCTGCCTAGTTAGCAAGTGTAAATGTATAGCCTGTATGAAAAATAGAAAGAACGCATATTTTAAGGAATCAATTCTTTTTTCAATTCTATCTTTGAAGTTTCTTCCTCAAGTCAATACAAGAATCTACAATACATATAGTTAGTTAGGCACATTGTGTGTAAAAAAACCTATACTTACATCTGCATGGAAACTTACTCACTTTATGGTAGTTAGATGAAGATACAGTTGCTGAATCTGCTGAATCTAACCCAATAAGTAGTAAGGATTTCTGAAGAAATGATGGCAAGTTACAGAAAAAAAGAAAAATCAAAAAGTAATGTACTGAGAAAATAGATGAAATAAAATACTAAGAATAATGGACATATGTAGTTCAGTAATGCACAAAAATCATATTTCACCACAGATACCTAAGAGTATGATATTAAGGATAAGCAGGATGCTTAACAAAAATGATTGTGATGTATGTTAGCATTTTTAACATATTGAAAGAGATCATATCATAAGAAATGACATTGTTGTCATGGTTTCCTCAGGTCACTCAAATTTATAGGACAACGTACTGTGTGAATCAAACTTTAATATATGAGTTCATTTGATACAAAGCAAACAAGAGTTCAATCTCTTTTTAACAGATTAGTGCAAACTGTAAATTCTCTAGTTAGTTACTTCACTAATTTGAGCATTTATGAGCAAAAGTTACCTAGGTGATGGTGAGAGTGCTCCTGGGCAGGTGTTATGATGAGTAGCTTCTGTTTCATTTCATCATATCCTCTGTTTCATTTACTGGGCAAGAACTTGCCTAATTCTGAAAAGTTTTGGACTCATCCAGTGATGAGCAGTTGCTTATAGAAGAATACAGAGTTAGCAGACCCTGGTCTTTGCTATGCTGAGTATCTGAGGGACTCTTCAGGCTAATACTGCTGCTCGCAACATACATCAGGCTGTAGCAGGAGCCACGTGCAAGTCCTAAAGCCTGAGCAAGAGTCAAATGAACAATCACAGATTTTAGAATGAGACTTTGATTTTTGCGTAGAAGTTTACCCCTGGCTTAGTGGACAGTTTACATAATTTGCACAAAAAGTGGTCCGTTTGCACAAAAAATATATGTTTGCACAATTTCCAAACATAACAACTTCCTGATAGTATTAAGAAAAAGAAATTTGACTACATCCATACGACTGTATTTTTCTGCTTGGGAATAGGGTTTCACATCACATTTCAAGTTTTTGGCATTTCAGTGTTCATCAATATTACTCTCTCAAAGATTCAGTTATGAAAGATGGTAGCTGAAATGTAACTGCAGATATCTGCAAAGGATCAGAACAGCTGGATAATGTGTAAAAATTAAGAAGAGAATAAAAGTCTATCATTTTCAGAAATAGTTCTATGCTCTCTAGCAGAACATACGGGAGCATATGTCTGGAATTTTCAACAACTTGCTATTAAAAAAGCAAATAAGCAAAACTGACTGTAAAAAAATAACCTAAACAGAACCTTATGGCTTCTGTATCTCTTTTGATCAATGTATTTATAGCGAGCTTCCTACTGCTGACTTGTGTCACTCCCACAGTTGCTTATGTTTTCTGTTGTCTTAGTCTAAAGCTATCTTAGGTGAAATGTTTATTTTAATCTCTTCCCAGAAAAAACAGTGAAGACATGATGGTGCCTGCATAACTGAGAAATTTTGGCAACACAATGTTCCATGAACTGTGAGGTAAATATTGAAATAAGAATTTGTTTCAAATTGCTTTCTTTCATTTCCATTCCTGAGTCTTTCCTTCCTTTCCTTCTTCCCTTTCAGTTAAGAAGTTCTTCCTGGTGATGCCTGAAGAAATAACTTCTGTGGAACTTAGAAGCAGAGGAAGGTCATAAAAAGGGTTAATTTTCAAACTCTTCTAGAATTCAGTTAACAGACACATTGCACTTTTCCTGCACTTTTGTAGACTTGAACTGTTGTCCACCTACATTTTTTTTTTCTCAAAGTTTTCAAACTTTGTGGCCTTGATATTTTTCATCTTCATTAAGAATTCAAACCTAGTGGGTATTTGGTTTAATTAAACCATTGTAGCTGAGCTCTGTGGTGATACTATAGTAACTATGACTTGAAGACTAATTACTTTAACTTAATACCTAAAGATCTAATGATGTGATATTGTTTTCATTAGCATTAGTTTTGATAATCTTTATTGCTTGGCATTGTTGGCTTCCCCAAATTCACTACAGAGTTTAAAATTGTAAGGGTCAATTTTACTTTTTCATTATATTCCATTAAGTTAAACCAAGAAATTCCAACTTAGGTCAGCAAGGTTTTGATGGGCTTACTAAAAGACAGCTATGCTCTAACTACTTTTATTTCATTCCTCTGTTTGCAGTAGGGGGAAAGGAGAAAAGAAAGATAAAGTAGGAGCCAGGTTATTGGCTGAAATTTAAAGACTGTCCAAAAGCTGACAGCTTTTTGAATAGTCTACTGCAAAGATGGTAAAAGTTATCCTATTGTTAAATTAATCATTCTAGCCTTATGTTTGGGGTTTAATACTTTTGGTAAGTAAATCTTACTAGAAGTAGTTCTTTTTAATCTTGCAATTCCCACCTCCTCTGCCCAAAATCTATTTATTGAATACCTAATTGAAGAAGAAGCAGAGTCAGATAGATGTGAATTATTGTAAGGGGATGGAGGTTGAGGTAAAAGCATGGGTTTTTGATTATAATATGCCAAATATCAGACCATATAGGACTAGGAATAAGGCTCTATAGGACTAGCAACAGAAAGTAACAGAAAGTATTTAAATGATTTTTTTCAAAGAAAAAAAAAGCAATTCACTATACAGTTCTGCAGTTTTATTAATTCTTGCAGCTTTTACAGAGGGAGGAATAATAATATGGGAATGTTAACATCACACTCATTTGATTTACTCTCTTGGAGTCTCATTCAGCCTAAGTAGTTGTGGTCACGAGGTCTGGTATTCTGATGCTTGGTGGTGTACCTGTTTCTTCACAAATCTACAAAACCCAGAGATCACAAAGACCCATTGCACTAGACAAGAGCAAAGGTGCTCCTTGCCTTGGTAGTCCGCAGTCCTTGAAAATCAGACACAAACAGATTAAGAAGCACAAGGAAATTCTAGGAGTATTGGTCAGCCTGATAATCTGTAGCCACTGCTTACCACCTGATTAAGTACTGCTGGGGTTTCTATAAGCTTTGCACCAGGAAAAGCTTTCACAGGTGTTTTTTTTTTGTTTGTTTGTTTGTTTTTAAGTAGGATTGAGAAATGGTTTTGTGTGAAGGTCTTTTAAGGTTAGAAAAATGTCATGAATGTGGAATGAAATGACTAACTGATCATAAATGGAAATCAGCCTTTTGTGGCTATATCTAAGCCCTTAGTCTGTGTGTGAGGCGTGTGCTCCTTGCCCAGCCCAGCCTGGCCTTTCACAGGTAGCCCAGGCCCTACTTGATTGTCAGTCAACAGTTGCTACTTCATCCTGGCGGTGACCTCCCTGGCTCCTTCCCCTGTTTAGATAGTAACCACATGGCTGTGTTCCAACGGGGAGATTAGGGCTAATGCAGCATGCAACAACCAAAATGCATCTGAAACAAAATGCATCTGAAAAAAAAAAAAAAAGAAAAAAAAGAAAAAAGTCGATCATCTTATCCCACATATATGGGGACAGCCCAAAAGCCCATTGAGCACTCCTTGTATGGCAGTGGAACAAGGACACCTCTCAAACGTGCTCCTCGGGGTTGAGAGATCCTTGCTGCCACAGATCCATGGTAAGTGACCATGGAAGTGACCATTCTGAACTTGCAACTTTACTGAATCGTGCACTATTTCTTTCACACGAGTGAAGTGTGTTGTGTCTCTCCCCCAGCCCAACTCTTTCTGTGAAACAGGGGCATCAGACACGACTTTTTTGTTTTTTGTTTTTCTCCCTCTCAGCATAATGCCATTATTCATCTGTCCCATATTTTTACAGTCATTATCAACCCCAATAGATAAAATAAAGTGTTAAACTCTTCCTTAACAACCCACTCCCCTTTTTTTATTTTTTTTCACTTATCACTTATTGCCTGGTTTAATATTCTGTTGTTAAATCTTCTTGGGCAATATTCCCTTGGGGCCATGGAGAGACTTAAACTCTGATATGAATAATATCTGCAGTGTTTCATATCCACTGTGATGTGATGGTTGGTACTTTTTTATGTTCTGTTAGTGAAGTACTTTTTCCTTTAAAAAAAAAAAGAAAGAAAAAAAAAAACTCAAATGAGTGGGTCAGGTGAAACCCTGATGGGAGACTGCATTTTCCTTTGGGAGCAGCTTCCAGAGCATTTTTTAAGGGAAAAAAAATGAAGTTTCAGCCTGAGATGGTGCCATGAAGGAGTAAGGATTCTGACAGTAATGTGCTATAATCCTGCAATTTGAATGGAGTTTAGGAGATTTCAGAGGGAGCAGAGAGTTCCAGAGGGTGCAGAAAGAAAATGTTAGGAGAGAGTGAAGAGAAATGAGCAGAGTTTGCCAGGGTAATGATTTGCATTATCTTGCAATGTCTTGAATCATTTTGTTACTGTGTATGTCAGTGACTTATCCAATTTCATGAGACTCACTGGAGGATGGAAAATGGGTAAAATTATTTGAGGCAGCATGTTTGCAATAGATGCAGAGGTTCTGGGCCAAAGCAATATTAACGTGGATGTGTTATCCTGTGTTGTAGCTAATCTGGATAAGTTTTCACTGGCTATATGGTATGCAGCATCTCTAATGTCTTAACACATGTTCTTTGTTTCTTGTTCACCATGGAGTTTCTATATATGTGCTATTTATGACTACTTTTATGTTCCTGAATCATAAAGTAATTATCTAACTCTAGCTCTCTAAAATGTCCAAATCCTTGAGAAGCAGGCTGCTGCTTCCTCTGGATTCCTTATAGCCAAGATCTTCTTCAGTAGTCCTTTGCACTTTTTAAAGCTGAGAGCATTGCCTGATCATTTGCCAGGAGCTAACACGGTGCTCAGTAATGAGTCAGAGCACAGCATTATAGAGAAATTTGATATAATTTTTTTCTTAATACTCATTGGAGCAAGAATGTAATTAGACGGCTATACGAATCCTATGAAGGGGAATATTCTAAAGTAACTTTAACTATTCCTACTAATGCCTACTATTATTAAGCCTGACATATTAACACATGCCTTCTCATATGATATCCCTTCTCACTGCCTTTAAAAGAAGTCTTGTATTTCTTATTGTTATAGACCCCTGGAGGTATTAAGAGGAAGAATGGCCTACTCCTTAAACAAGCTCCTTTGCTGCTAACCCAGACCCTGTATAGCACCCCCCCCCCCCCGCCAGTACTGGTAGCGGAGGCACCTAGACTTGTCAAAAAAGTATTCTCACTGTTAGATGTTGTCAAGAAAGGAGAGTCTCAGGAAGTGGGGTCTGCATGAGACTCCCTGTAGCCTAGGATAAATTCTGTGTTATTTAACCTCTCCAACTTTGGATTTTGTACAACTTTCCATGACTTATGAGATGATGAAATCTAGGAGGAACAATGTCATTTCTCTCTAAAAGGGAATGAGGTGTGTTCTCCTTCCTATTTACCGTACTTACTAGTTTCCACTTGTTTTTTCTGTGATACACTTACCAGTTTTACATATATATATATATTTGAATACTTGGATTCAAAATGCTTTCAAAAATTTCAGTAGGCAAAAGGATTAAGAGGGAGAGAAATATTCCTAAGTGGTGACAGCCTTAAAAATAAGAGGAGGGGGAGACTTGTGCCTTAAATATTTGAAATGTTAAACCTGTTGGAATAAGAGTCTGAAGTGACTGAAAATCACATAACCACAGAATGTTCAAGGTTGGAAGGGACCTCTAGAGATCATCTAGTCCAACCTTCCTACTCCAGCAGGGACATCCAGAGCATGTGGCACAGGACAGCATCCAGGCAGATTTTGAAGACCTCCAGAGAAGGAGACTCCACAACCTCCCTGAGCAGCCTGTGCCAGGGCTCTGTCACTGGAGAGGTAGGATCACCGCTAGAGTAGAGAGGCAGGATCACCTCCCTTGACCTGCTGGCAACACTCCTTCTGACGCAGGCCAGGGTCCCATTGTCCTTCTTGGTCACGAGGGCACTGCTGACTCATGGTTAACTTGGTTTCAGCCAGGACTCCCATGTCCATCTCAGCGGAGCTGAAGTATAAGATGCTCATGAAAATGAGCATAAGATTAGTGTTTCTGCAAATGATCAGTAGCTTAAGATTTTCTTTTTTGGGATCTGTCATTTTCTGTCCCTACTCGGTCAGGAGGATTAGACTAGATAATCTGTAGAGGTCCCTTCCAACCTTAACTACTCTATGATTCTGTGATTTTTTCATTTAAGCACTCTTTATATGCTAAGGTGTAGTTACCCACTTGGGGAAGCTTCAAATTACTCTCATCTCTGAGTTATGAGTATTTCAGAGACCTGGGATCTGTGCCGTAGGTCTGTTCTGCTAAACATGTCTAGAACCTTTAGCTTTAACAAGAGCTAAATTTATAAAAATGTGTTTTGTTTTTCCTCTGTAATCATCTTCCATTTGTTTTCTTCTCCCCGCTCGCCCCTTTTTTATTTCCCTTTCTCTTCCTTCCTGTAACACCTTTAACTTTCAAAATCAGTGACTTTATGTTATGGTCTCACTTCTGACAGCTTCCCTGCCCCATTCTCTCCACTTCTGGGCTTCCTGATTTTGCAGTAATAAAATAAAAAAAGGTTACTGTTGGCTTTTCAGATGGTTTTATTATCCATTTAGCAAGAAACTTTTAGTAATGTCTCACACAATCCTAAGGTCTAATGGATTCCACATCCCTCTAGAATTTGAATGTATTCTGTGGCTAGCATTTACCACATGCATTTTTCTGTTTCATCTTTGACTCTACTTGCTTTTCTTTCCTTCTAGGTAAATAAAATTGCTGGTGTGCATGGCCTTTTAAGTATATGTATAATGACCTTTTAGGGAAATGTTGATATTTCTGTTGGGAGAGAAGAAAAATCGTGCTGTGATATTCTCCCTTTCCCTCTACCATTTCTCTTGCAATTGGATTGTATCATCCAAATTGTATCCATTATATTTACAAATCCCTCTCCTCCCCCTCCAAACAAACAAACAACAAACAAACAACATCTCATGTTGCTCTTGTGTTTGTGGCTGAGTAGTGACTATCTTAAAGTTGCCAATGATGTGCCTTTTTTCTCCTTTTGAAAGAGGTAAGTATCCCATTGCTAATACTAGTATCTATTGGGTTGCTGAGAGATTGGGTTTTAGTTTGTTCTTTTTTTTTTTCTATCTTTCTCTGTTTTGTTGTCATTTGGACATATTTTTTTCAATTTAACTCAATGCAGTAAAGTTTTTATTGGTATAATTCATCACCTCGATATAATCAAATGTAGATTTGCAATTAAATCGTGTGTTGGGGGGGGATGAGCAGATAAGGGGAAAAAAAGTGGTTTTTTTTTTCTTATTTATAATGCAAATCTGCCCTTTAGTTTTCCCTCTTTCTTAATACATTATTCTATTATGGATGGCTATGCTATAGATCTTTAGGCAGCTGAGAACGCCATAGGGTAAACTGTGAGGAAACGTGCGCAGAATTGGTGTGCACTGCTTGTTCTGTAGCAACTGCAAAACTTGGTATTAGTGGTTAGCACTTAACTAGGAAATGTGAATAAGCAACACTGAACCCTGAGGAGGAAAAGACTATACTACGCAAATAGTCCTCAGTTAGCTCCAAGCAGGACAAGGCATCTGCATGGCACAATGAGGCAGTGTACAAATGCAGACAGCAAAGTGTCTCTGCTGCCACAGCTGTCCCCAGCAGGACTACTGAGCATCAGTGGCACAGTTGCACTACTTCTGGTTCTAGAAATTAACTCCATTTTATCATCTGTGACCTTCTTTACAGTGGAAACACTCATGTAGGGCTCAGTTAGGCAAATTTCATGCTGTAGGATGACAGGACAACTCTTGCAAGCAAATTAATAGTATTATTAATATATAGCAGTTAATACAATTAATATATAGGTTTAATGTACAATGATAAATATCAGAAGTATCATAGATTTAATTCCCTGTGTTGTTGTAAGCAGTGCAATGTATTATAAAAAAGAAAAAGCTCTTCTAATGCAGTGTGTGCACATGACCTCAAATAGTCAGCTTGAGCAATGGAGTTGGATTTGCTGATTCCTGTTGCAATATCTGTTTTGTTAATCTTCCTGGCAAGGCTTTGGGGAGCACTTGTGATGCATGTGCAGTGGCTTATTACTGTTGTGGATTATTTGCTTACTTTTAGTTTATTCTAGTACTTTGGAGACCATGTGAAATATCAATGAATGATGTCTTTTAGCAGGTGTTCCTACATGAAGCTCTCTGGCTCTCATGCCAACTCCTCACCAGTGGTCCTGACAACAGTGCATGTGCATGCATGGCATCTGCATGCAGCACTGAGTTCAGATGTGTATTCACCATCTTCTATTTCTTGTTCTCCTTCCATAGTGGAAGGAGAAATTAAGGACCTTTGGAAGCAGCAAGAATTATCTGTATCTGTCTCATGCTCATCCCAGAGGAAAATAAAGGAAAAGAAACATCTAAAAGTTTGTGCTAATGCAATATGAACCAAAGAATATTCCACAAAAAAGTAGATGCAATAGTAAACCAAGCTCAAAAAAAGTGATCTACTTGAACAAAAATACCAATATTTGACTACTTAGTCAAGTAATATATTTTAAAGTAATATATTTTAAAATTGGAACTTTTATTTTTAAGATAGCTTTTAGTTAACACCACTAAATAGAGATTTTTAAAAAATTAATGGAATGCAAAAAATCTCCCCTAAAACATTAACAAAAAAGGCAGATTCATGGATGTCTGTTTCTGAGCATTTTAAAGACTAATTTTCAAGGAATAAGATCTTTTTCTTGATAAAATTACATGCTAAGCAAATAATATCTTACGACCTGCATGTAATGTTAAATAGGGACTGATAACCTTTATTGCCCTGCAATTGAATTTCATAAAACTTTACATAGTGGAGTTACTGATAAGCCAAGGGAAAAAAAGGAGGGACCCATTTTTGTGAAGTGAGCAATTTTAACATTGAAATTAAAGTCAAGGCACAGGATGAATAAGGCATTGCAGTTCCATTTTGAGATTCATTTCATGGCACAGTTCACCACATTTCCTACAAGTATGTGAAGGTCATACCTGTTGGGTGTACTGTAACATGCCATATTTGTGCCCATGCTTGTATTTTAGCATGTGTTAATGTCATCACTGGTGCTCTAGTCAGACACAACACTCCAGGAGGAAATGCTGATGGATGCATAAAAGGGCCAGTTATGTGTAGAAGCACACAACCATTTTCATATTATGGTCAAGGTGAAAAATATTACTTGAAACCACCTCCTTTATTATCTTCTTTCAGACAACCTGAAAGCCTTGTTCAGAGCCTTATTTTAAGTACTTCCATATGTCCGGCACCAAAATCAGTCACTTCTTTGGGGAGGTGGATTAGGAATTGGCTCGATGGCAGGGTGCAGAGAGTGGTTGTCAATGGTGCGGAGTCCAGCTGGAGGCCTGTACTTAGCGGTGTCTCCCAGGGGTCAGGCCTCGGTCCCATCCTGTTCAACTTATTCATTAACGACCTGGATGAAGGCATGGAGTGCTCCCTCAGCAAGTTTGACGATGATACCAAACTGGGAGGAATAGCTGATAGCCCTGAGGGCTGCCATCCAGAGGGATCTGGACAGACTGGACCACTGGACGGTGAGAAATCTCATGAAGTTCAACAATGGCAAGTGCAGGGTCCTGCACTTGGGGAGGAATAACCCCAGATAACAGTACAGATTAGGGGTTGACCTGCTGGACAGCAGCCCCGCAGAGAGGGACCTGGGCGTTATGGTGGACGACAAGTTGGCCATGAGGCAGCAGTGTGCCCTGGTGGCCAAGAAGGCCAATGGGATCCTGGGGTGCATTAAGAAGAGTGTCTCCAGC
>JAUBOD010000981.1:2515676-2530532 GCA_032353885.1 Nothura maculosa | reverse complement strand
TGGAGCTGCTGGAGAGAGTCCAGCGCAGGGCTACCAGGATGATCAGGGGCCTGGAACATCTGCCCTATGAGTAAAGGCTGCGAGAGCTGGGCCTGTTCAGCCTGGAGAAGAGAAGGCTGAGAGGGAACCTGATCAGTGTGTATTAATACCTCAAGGGAGGGAGGGAGGAGGATGGGGTTGGCCTCTTTTCAGTGGTGGACAGTAACAGGACTAGAAGAAATGGCTACAAACTGAAGCATTAGAATTTCCACACGAACTTAAGGAAGCATTTCTTGACTGTGAGGGTGACAGAGCACTGGAACAAGCTGCCCAGAGAGGTTATGGAGTCTCCTTCTTTGGAGATCTTTAAAATCCGTTTGGATGCAGTCCTGTGTAGTCCTGTGCACTACGTGACCCCGCGTTTGCAGGGAAGTTGGACTAGATGACCTCTGAGGTCCCTTCCAACCTTAAGCATTCTATGATTCTATGATTCCAGGATTCTAGGAATCAAGTTGTTCCTCTGTAAAAGCAGATGATTACATCCTTGATTTATTTGTTGGCCTCTCAAGGTATTATATGTTATTATCTTTTATTTGTTTGTCAATATTCTGCATGCAATGCTGATTCCTCCGTAATCAATTGCCAAATGTCTAGGAAGCCCTCTGGTATTAACTGTCATTTTCTGTCACTAGTAATGCCTAAGTTCTCAACTGTGTAAATGAGAGACTAAGAAAAGAATAAATTGTTAGAGGGGAGGATGTAATAACAGACAAATTAAAAATACCTGATAGTAAAAAGTCAACGGCTCAATTGGACATTCTTGGAAACAAATCAGTGCTCAGTGATGGTCCTTCCCCACTGCTCCCATCACCTCTGACCATGTTATTTCCCTCAGGATACTGGAGACGTTTAAAAGTTTTTACCTGAAAGTAAAGTGTTACAGTGTGTGTGTGTATATAAATGGACAGACATACACATGCACATGCAAAGACTAAAAAACCAGCTAGAACATGGAAATTGAAATGATACCTGAAAATGAAATATTGTTAGGTTTTGTACCGCTTCTTTTAAATTATAAGAATGACTTCAATTTTCATTTTCTGGAATGACAAAAAAATCTTTCTGCCAAATCATTTCAAAATGAAAGTATTAATCAAGGATCCGGAGGTGACATAGATTATTATTATTATTATTATTATAAACCATTTGAGAAATTCATAATTCTGGAAAGTTATTAATCAGCAACACCCTTTATTGACAATTACTGAAATTATTACATACTTTCTTCTGTCTGTTGAAATAAATGTTATCTGCCATTAGATTCCCTTCGCTGCAGTCCTCTTTGGCTAAACTTTTATAAGGACTTAAAGGAGTCTTGTCCCAGATAACTGCTTTTTTATTATTTTTGTTCAGAATCTACTGCCATTTCATAGCTGTCCATTGTTGCTGTCAAAGTCAGCGTTGGAAAAGTGCTGAAAAAGCTATTGTTCCTTCTCCAAATTATATGATATGTTAAACCTAAAGCACAAGGTTTGCTGCATTTGTTTTCGGATCTAAACTTTAACTTATGAGAAAAAAAAGTTTGTATGTATATAAAGTATAAAAGCAGAGGAGGCTTTTTATTGCCATCTATATGATTAGATCTTATTCTAAACGTGTGATGTGTGTGTAAATGTATGATCTGTATGTGTATATATATATACAGGATATACAAATTTCAATTTCTAAGTTCATATATGTAATCATTAAACATACCAAATTGTTTTTAATTCCTAATTTTTGAGTACAAACATATCACTTTTATTTGTTTCCTATTTGTCATTTTAATTTTACCTAGTCTGTCAAAAATGATCATAGCTTACATATAGTTTACATATTTGATGTTTTATTGTCATGAATGGATTTACTGTTTTATGATTATGAAATTTAGTTACTGTGTTACAGAGCTAATCTTTGAGCAGCATTAGCAGAAGTTTGTCAACTCAATATTATGTTATATCACTGTGTGTAGAACCAGATGGGAAGGGAGATGAGAACTCCCTTGGTGTGAATCCATCTGACAAGAAGAAATCTGCCATGTAAAGAGCTGTGTAAAGGCAGAGTTAAAGCTTTTAAAGACATATAAAATTTTATTTCTTTTTATTTTTTTTTACTGTCCCATGTAGACATTTCTTGCATTTTATTGGAATTATTAATTGTATTCCTGAGGCCATATACCAAAATACCCCATTTACCCACTGTTGAAACTTTGCCTCTTCTTGAGTAATTAACAGTTCTTACACATTTTAATGGTCTTCGTCCTTCCCTATACATACTCATTATCATGATTTGTCAATTATCTTTTAAACTGTATTTAAAAAAGATAACTTTCTACCATTAGCAATTGCTCAGAAGTTGCTAATAGCTCTCCTGAGAACACTTGTCTTACCCCATATCTCCCACCTTATCAAAAGGTCATGTTAATTACAGGACCCTTGCTGGGAATAAATCAATGTGTCAGTCAGAAACTCACAATTGTGCTGCAGCTGGAAAGTAAAATTTAAAGAACAAGGTTGTATTTAGGGGCTAATATGGGCTAACTTTTTTTTTAAACTACTATATTTTGAGTTAACCTAAGACCAAGAAAAAATAGCAGCACATTAAAGATTTATATATATATATATAAATTATTTCATTTTTTATATGTGCCTATACTATAAATTATTTGCATACTACTTAGAATTCTAATATTAAAATTCTTTTTCACTTATAAGATCTGCAAAAATATTGCTTTTAGGTATTTGGGTTTTTTTAATAGTCATTTTCAAACGCCTCATAAGATCATAATACCATTAGAGCTATAATAAAGCTTGGTTACTTGGTAACTTTGGGTCTAGATTTAGTCTGAGACCACAAGACCAGTTAAGGTATTCTTAAAATTTGTTGTGTTTGTACATATGTGTGAGATAAAGTAGATAATACATGAGTTTAAGTAAAAGTAGAGAATTCATGAACTTAAGTAAAATGTTAGTAGATAAAAATTTGCATGAGCAAATCAAAAAGCCGAAAGGAGGGAAAAAAATTCCAGCGCTCCAATGGCATGTTGTTTTCTTCTATGACTACCACGAGGAAAAAGACATGCCATTTACTTTGGTTTCTGAAGGTGATAGTGTTCAAACTGATTAACACACTGGTGTTAAATACCAAGATTTGGACCAAATTCTTACACATGATTACCATTAGACTAATTCTTTAATATCTTAATTGTGTTCTAATTACTCAACCAGGTTAACATAAAACTTAATTTACACTGATCACTGTGAGATTATAGAAGTGCATAATGAACTTGATCTAGAAAACTCTCATTTTGGTGGCAATCAAATAAACAAAAAAAAACCTGGGCACATTTCAATATTGGCAAGGAAGAAATCTAATGACTTTCTAAATACAGTTGGAGTGGTTATATTACATTGATTAACATGATGTTTGAGATATTGGTTTAAATCCAGGCAAGTCTAAATCTGATAGTTTTGAGATGCAAAAGTAGACACTTCTTTCACTCACCATTCTGGAAAACTCAGATAAGAGCTAACATGAAGATGGGAGAAGATCCTCAGGATACCAAAACAAAAGGAAAACCAGTTTTAGATGACTTTATATGTTCATATATATATATATATATATATGTGTATATATATATATATATTTATAAAACAAATAATTTGAAGAAACAGACTATTCACTCCCATGCCAGTGAGTTATTATCAAAGAAAAGAAAATCTAAATCCACAAAGGATGACAAAGCAAGAAATCATCCTATCCATAACGCTCTTTCTTCTTTCTCTTCTTTTTTGTTTGTGAACTGGAATATATGAAATGTTCATATAATTCATATAATTATACTTCATCTCCAGTGTAGTGTTAGAAATATTTAAACTGTTGACTTTAGGTAACACAACTGACTGGAGGTTGTCCAGTTTGCTGTTGCATCTCACTAGTGGCCTGTCTGGTCTAAGGGAACACAAAGTTCTTGTACTTTTCTGATGCTTCAAAGCCAATGGAGGAGAAAAGAGCATCTTCCCTGCTGCTTTTGATTCATGTAGAAATAGAAAGCATCTGCAGTTGGCTGTTATAGGAGAAAAAATCCTTTGTAGTCTTTCTGATGTTGTTCGGTTTATGACCTGGAAAAAGACTATGTATTTTCAAAAATATTTATAGTAAATGAAAATCCATCTTCCCTCCATACTGTACTATGTCAGTATAAACATTGGCTTGGAATTGCTTAATCATATTCTGTTCTTTACAAACTAGATTACCCAAGTAAATTTACTAAATGTACCTTTTAATATGACAACAAGTGAAGGGAGGATGCTTTATTTTGCCACATTGCAATTCTGCTGTGGACTTAGTATTCTGTGCACATTCAAAAATGCCTTGGACTTTTTTTTTTTCAGATTTAGTTTTAAAGTATGTAAAATACAGTATCAAAATGGAGGGTAAAAAATCAGTATATACCCCCAAATGCCAACTCATCTGGAAATGAAATTATGGATTATGGGTTCAGAATAAATTTAAGTTTTGGTTTTATGATACTCTTTCTGAAACTTGTTCCAATGAAAGAAGCTTCTAATTTTCTCTCAATATGCTAAATCTGGCTGTAATTAATACTTCATTTCAAAGTTATAAAATAGGAAAGACTCAGATTTTATGTGGTAGCCTATTTTAGTCCAAGTTAAAATTGGAGCACAAATGGTGTTTTCCATGTACCGGTTAATTTACTAAAGATGATACTTGTAGGCATGAAAGTAAATACAATTTCTGCTTCTGGACTTTAAACCTAGAAATCTAGCATATATAATCAATCCAACTCAGCCTCTGATCAAGGTTGAACACTGTTGCCAGCCTCTTTTCATTTCTTGCTTTTCATTAGTTCTTTCTTTTATTACATTTAGATAAACATAAAGAGTAAGAACTAACTATAATTGCAGGAGCAAGGTTGTGTCATCTTAAATAGCTGTCACATTTTTCTTATCCCTCTGTGCCCAGAAACGCTTTGCAATGAAGTGCTACTGTTGCTGGTATTATTAGGCAGTATGCCATGACAAATTCCAAAAATGCATGATTGTAATAGTAAAATCTAGCAGATTACTGGACATAAGCAGTGTGTGAAACATGAAGTTCTTTCCACTAATAATTTCTATTAGCAGAACACATTCACTGAAATGTTGGGGGGTATTGCATTTGTTCCTTGATTCCTTTTAGTGAAGGATAATCATTCCTTGACACCTCTAAGAAATGGTCCCATGAGTGTGGCTGCAGAGTGGTGGGATCAGAGAATCTGTGTATGAATGGCTCCTGGCTATACTGAAGTCTTCCTGTTTGTCTGGGGACCTACTTGATTTCTCTGCCTCTCTCTATCATCTATAAATTGATATAGGTATCTGTAGATGTGACCTGTGGTATATTTACAGTTTCCTTCAAAAGGTCCTCGTCCTCCTCTGCTTAAAAACCTTGCTGCGAAGAATTGAACGAGAAAGTGAGAATTGTGTGCACAGTATTTAGTTGCTCAGTCCATGGCAAACTGGACCCACTGAGGATGCTTTGAACATACTTCTTATGCACAAAAAATCATGTGCAGTGTTGCACATAAAGCCTCCAAAAAGTATGTGTCTAAAAATGTTTTGGATTTATTCTCTGTGCTCAGAGATTATATTTACACCCAAGATACTGTTTGCTTTCCAGAGTGTCAGGTTCCCTATGTCTGCAAGGCCAGTGATAAATAGAAACATGGTAACTGTGCTTAGAATTGAAAGAAGTTCAGAATTTAATATCTATGAAATGCTCATATGCACTAGTAATTGGCAGAAGATTAATGAAAAACAGTTTAATGAATACAATGGCATTGATTCTGAAGCCATAATACATTTTTCCCCTTAAATCAGCATTTCATCTACTTACAAAGATGAAGGTCACATGTCTTTAAAGAAGACAATATATTATGCTACATAGTTTACCAGAAATCTTCTGACCTCAATTTTCTTTCACTTTTTTTTTAAAGTTCCTACCATTATATTATCATGTACACAAAGACATTCATCTTACACACTTAGCAATCTTGAGATTGTGCTGACTGTAACTGTTCTATCCTGCAAAGTGCAAAGCGTTTCAGTCTTTGTTTCCCAAGACTCTTTAGTATCTATTATTCTCAGTATAGTACACAGAAAACTTTTCTTCTAAATGATATTATCTGCATTTTTAAAGAATGTTGGACTTTACTCTTTCATTACTGGGTTTATTCTTGGATTATTTCTTTGTTTAGATGCAAGTCTTGCATTCAGTATCCTGTTGGTGAAATGTAGACCAAAACTTAACAAGTGGGCTCCTGGATGTAGCTGGTGGATGGTAATGATAGGTTTTGTTCTGCTGCAGTCTGATAAGTAGCCATTTGTACCCTTGGGGATCTTGTAAACAAAACAAAAGGCATAACATAAAGAGGAAAAAAAAACACTGCACATCCCTAACTGCATTTATTAAAAGACACGCTTCTTTGCTAAAACTCTTAAGTGAGGTGTGCCAGAATTCTGTAACACAGGTGGCAAGTCTGTTGGAAAGACATGTGCCTTAGAAAAATGTTATTCAACTTACCATTTTAGAGACCCTGTAATCCCACATCCATTGGAAATGCCCATGCCCTCTAGATCTCTTATATTAACACTCAGTAATAAGTTCAATAGAAATAAATAGCTGCTTCCTCCTGTCATTACTTTGTCTGAGTGATCTTTTCCTTATTTGCTACAGCTTTGAGACGATCATGGAAGCTGCTGTACATTTCAGTGTAGCAATCCTTCTGTGCTGTGTTGGTGTGTCTGTGTATGATGCTAACATATCATTCCACACAGAACTTGGAAATTTAAAATATTTGAATCATTTTTCATTTATGCTCCTCTGGATACATTTATTTATTTTTTAGTAATTATTTATAAAATCTAAAGGATCTAAAGGTTTTGGCAATTGCATCAGAAGACTTTTTTTCCCCACCTGAATTTAGAGAATGGAGAATAGCATAAATTTTTATTCATATTTTTTTTTCTTTCATCAAGGTGATTGACTGGCTTTACTCATTAACTGGAAGCCTCATTTACATATGAACAGTACATTTCTTCCTTAGGAAATTACAATCATTGTTAAAGAATACTTCATTAGCTATGTTGATTTTTTTCCACAATAATTAATCATGAATTAACTGAAATATAGAAAAATAATACTTTAATTTTGTAGTGTGTATTTTTTTTACCCATTTTCTCTGACTAGTTATCATCTTTCAAATGCAAATCTTTAAACATTACATGTAGTTAAAGAAACATTCTCTCTATAGATTGTTTGAGAAAGTATTTTTTTAGGGAAGATACCTATTTTAAAAAGAGAGTAATTTGCAAAATGCTTGTTTGGAGGAGCCTCTGGAGACCATCTAATGCAAACCCCTTTCTTAAGAAGAGTCACTTCTTAAGCACATTGCTTCCTTTGAGATACTCAAAACCTGTTTGCAAACAGTCCAGGGCAGACTCCACAACCTCTTTGAGCAACCTGATCCCCCATTCTGCCCATGTTTTTGTTTAGATCATGCTTCCTGTGTTTCTGTGTGTTCCCACATCCTCTTGTTCTATCATATTATCCCTCCTCAGGTGCAGGATCCTAAACCTGCCTTTATTGATTGTCATGAGGTTTCTCCCCACCCATCTCTCCAGCCTGTTCAAGTCCCTCTGAACAGCCCTCTGGGTTATCAGCTGTGTTTCCTGAATCACTTTCAGCTGGCTACAGGAGGCAGAGGGCAAAGGCTCGGTCTCCTAAACATTTCATCCCTGGGAATTCAAAATGGAGAGAAATTATAGAGGAAGATGCTATTTCTGTAACCTGTATTGGGCTGAAGAACAGTGCTGCTGTTTATTGGTCAAAAAAGAGGGGTATATCTTATTTCTAGGCTTAAGAACTTTGTCCCTTGAATATAAGATATTATTTTGTATTTCTTGGTATTACTGCCTTTTCAGTCAAAAATAATGAAGATAGTTTTAGCCTTTAACTGTCTTTAGATGTTACTATGGCAGGATACTTTGCAAATGTGTGCATAATGTGGATGCTCATAAAATATGCACACATGTATATTAAAAACAAAACAGTGTGCATACATGTTTGTAAAACTTATTTCAAATGCACACATCTATATCTTTTCCTCTAAAGGGTGGAATGAACAAAACTTTTTCAGAATGTTTTCACAACAGATGAGCTCTTAATATTTATGTCAAGCTGTTTTTGGAGGCACAGAGACTATGAAAACAGTTTAATGTTCTGCCAAGCTATTACTAATGCAAGTTAAAAAAAAAAGTATCATAAAATAGAAGTACTCATCAAAGCTTCATGAGAAGATCTTACTAGCAATTTGTCTGTCTAGCTGGCCAGTATTTATTGCAGGTAGATAGAACATATGTCTTTACAATTTTTGGATTGTAAGTGTGAAGAGAGACATAGTCCAAAAAGAAGTGAATGTCTTGGAAGGGACATTATCTTGCAATTTTGTAATTCTTGAGTGCGAGGTATTCCTATATTGTAGTGAAAGAAAATATTATCAGAGAGCTGTGATGATTTCTTTTCCCCAGAAAGGTATCCCCTTATAATAGTTTTTAGAAGTAAACTGTTAAATTACTCCTTTACTAATAGTTAATCAAAGAAGAAGTTTAGGTAACTTATTCTAAGAATTACGGCTCATGCTCAGAACACTGGATAAACTTAGAGAGATGTACAACCCAGGAAAGAAAACTGACTGCTTTCAGTGCTTACTCTTTGTATTGTATGACCCTTTTTAAGATTATTTTTTTCCAAAATGAAAGTTTAAGCACCTTTTTTACTCTTCATATATAAGGACGGTTGTACTGACTTGTTCAAGAAGCTAGTTAGGTTTTCTCATCTTTAGAAAATAATCACTTCCTTCAAGTGTTCTTGATAACCCTCCTGAAATGCCACCTTGCGTTATGGTCCTCTTTGGTTCTTGATCCAGTCTGCAAACAAAACAGAGAATTCTGACTGAAGTCTGCAGATGCTAACAGGGAAGATAAAAGTCTCCTTGCTGGAACTACAGGACAAGTAGAGAAAATTATTCTACTATTGGACAAAGACTTAGGAGTTCAGGGAGGAAGCTATAGCTACAGGAGTGCAAAATGCAACCTGCCTCTGAAAATGACTGATGCAAGGACAGGTTTCTGCAGTACCTTCCAGCTGGTATTTGTATATTTACCTGAGTGTGCATTTAGGAAGATAAAATAACAAGCTTCCTTTAAACAGAAACAGACCTAGGGCATGGCTGTTAAATGTGGTTAAATAACATGATGTAACAAAACTTTAGCCTATGCCCCTCTTGCACCTAACTACAAGTGAGTGTTTTCCTCCCCTCTCTTTTTTTTTTTTGTTCTAATAGGCAGCACCTGTCTAGCTACGCTAACTCTCCCCCATCACGTACACTACGTTTTATAGCTTGTACACAGTGTAAATTTTGCAGTTGTAAAGTTGAGGGAAATACAATAATGCTAACAAAGCAAACATTGGAAATTTTTTTTCTTTTTGTAAAATCTATAAACACCATATACCACAGCTTACAATTAATGACTGCTTACTGTATATTGTATTTACAATTAAATATATCACAACTTCATGATGTATTTACAAATGTATTTTCATGTAATTTAATTTGTGTGTGATGCAAAGTCATACATTTTATAAACAAAGCAAGGATAAACAAGATACATAAAACTTCCCTAAAATGCAGTTCTTATTAGAGTCAAAAGAATGCTTAATTCTCATGACTCTGGAAATGATTTTTCATCCAAGATGAGTAATTTTGAAATAATTAAATCTCTTTTAGATTGCCTGTAGGCAACTTTATTATTTAACTTTATTTTTGTAACTCCATTGATTCGAAGTCAGCACGAAAGACCTGTAATTGATTTCATTTCTTTATCTGCCCCCTCTCTCTCTGAAGCAGGTGTTGTCTTTGTGTTGCTTTTCAGCTCCAAGCATGCTGTTGGTACACAACAAACAGTAAATACTAATCACAGTCATCAGTTACCATCTATAATCCTTAGGGCTTGATGCAAGACCTACCAGAGCCAAGGGGTCTGGTATATGAAAATGAAAATATGGTAGCATTGGACTCACGATTAGGAAGCTATGATTCTTATTGCAGTTAGAAGTTGGATCCATTCTATGAATTCACGCAGACTTTCTTAACTTTTTATGCCTCACACTGCATATAGTCTGCATGTTGCCTGTCTTATTCATATGACTAGCTCTCCAAGGCGGAGGTTGTTATTTGAACCAAGTTTGTCATGCCTTGAATTTGGCTGCATATGCACTGAAGAAATATTAGGTAACTATGGGTCTCAGGATCACATTACAGTGATATTAGTGGGCAAACCTATGTTCAGTGACTGTTCCTGGATCTATTCGAAGTAAGTCAGAGATCTTGTAATTGGAAATCCTCTCAAAATTGATAACTAGCAATATAAATGGTATTAGTGTCTGTCCCAACCTTAAGCATTACTACAAGAATTTTACTCTTTTTCTGTGGGTAATTTTCACTTATTTTGATATTTAAAAAAGAGCAAATTCCAAATTATTACTTCTTCTTTAAGCATACCATTAACCAAAAATATATAATTTTATAAATATTTTATTAAAATATGATTTTTTACTTTGGGAAGTTTTTCTTTCTGATGAGATACTGAATTGATACTTGTTCTGTTCAGAAATTCCCTCCTTACTTTGTTTTACCCTGTCTTCTAATGAAAATTCCATGTGCAGGCAACTGACCTTCTGATTTTGAAAAGTCTGGCTACAATTTCGCAGTTTCACAATCTTTAGCCAGGGAAGTGTAAAGAATATGGAACAATCATCAGAGTCATGGTTTTTTTTCATTTTTTTTTTCCCCTCTTTCTAGGGGAGAAGAAAGGAATGGTAAGAAAAGAATCCAAAAGTCACTCATCAGAAAGTGAACAATATTATTAAATCTCTGTTCATCAAATGCAACAAGCATAATTATCCTGATGTAAATCAAAGTAAAAGGGCCAGTGTGCTATGAGAAAAAGAATGATACTGTAACTTGTCTTGTTTAACCTTTTGGGAATGCAGCTGCATCTGTAGTACTTTTTAGGTGAGTCTTGCTTCAAAGGTCACATTGATACTGGAATGAGGATGGAGGAAAGCAGAATTATTGTCTTGTTTGAGAGTGACATCAAACACAATCCTTAAAAAGTAAAGGATGTGCAGTAAAGCTAACTTTTAGTTGTCAGGCAGAAGAGTGCTGTTGAAGAGATTAATGGAACATTAGCATAATTTGAAGGCTTTAATTCAGTTGTTAGTATCTCTTTTGAAAAATACTCTAACTGAAACAGATTTATCGTCTTACAGAAATTATAAAAGTTACAGAATTATAGAAATTAGTAAAATTATTTTTAATTATAAAATTAAAAGCATTATAATTAGAGAATTACAGAAAGTCATCCAGAAATACTGAATTTCTAACCCAAGTCATCCCTTTTGCATCTTGAGCAACCATCAAGGCATCTATGTGCATCACTCCCAGGTACCTACTATGTTGCCTGCATCCAGCCTTCAGCTGTGCAGCTCATATGGCAACCATGTATATTAACAGCTGCATTACTGGGAAAGTTGACTTAGGGAAAATGAGGACCCCTAGGTTTTTGGAAGAACTGCTAGGTGGTCCTGACAGGACATGAGATTTCAGCTCTGCAACTCAAATCTACTCTGTCACATGAGAGCTACTACTTCTCAATTTCTGCAATCACTTGACTTTTTATAGAGGTTTGGCTCGTGTGAGTAGAAAGCATAAAAGCTCCAAAAATACAGCTACTGGGTTTTCTAGATAGCATTCCTATGAAACTGAGATCAGAGAACGAAATCATAGAATCACAAAACGCTTAAGGTTGGAAGGGACCTCAGAGGTCATCTGGTCCAACCCCCCTGCTCACGCAGGATCACCTAGAGCATGTGGCACAGGGCTGCATCCAAGCGGGTTTTAAAGATCTCCAAAGAAGGAGACTCCACAACCCCTCTGGGCAGCTTGTTCCAGTGCTCTGTCACCCTCACAGTCAAGAAATGTTTCCTTAAGTTCCTGTGGAATTTCCAATGCTTCAGTTTGTAGCCATTTCCTCTCGTCCTATCGCTGTCCACCACTGAAAAGGAGCCGGCCCCATCCTCCTCACTGCCTCCATTGAGGTATTTATACACACTGATGAGGTCCCCCCTCAGCCTTCTCTTCTCCAGGCTGAACAGGCCCAGCTCTCTCAGCCTTTGCTCATAGGGCAGATGTTCCAGGCCCTTGATCATCCTCGTAGCCCTGCGCTGGACTCTCTCCAGCAGCTCCACATCCCTCTTGTTCTGGGGAGCCCAGAACTGGACACAGTACTCCAGATGTGAATCAATCCATAATCAGTGTATGAAATCAATCCATATCATTTCTGTGATTCTAGTGTAGGCAATGATGCAATACATATTTAATCCAGAAACATCTATTCAATAAATCTCAACAAACTTCCAAAGTGGAAATTTTACCTCTCAGAGACACTGAAGGAGGATTATCTTTGTTTTTCCCTTAGTGATCTAGGTTGGTTGTGTGGATAGATTATTTATCAAGGACAATTGATCATGAGGGTGTGCAAATGTATCTTTAAGTGTTGAATATTTGTTGCTTTTACAAACAGATGATCTCCTGGCTATGAGAGACTGGCATATCAAATGGAATTTTAGAGCAAAAGAATTGAGTAGAAAAATTAAGAGATTTAATTTCAAGGAAAAACTTGAAATTTTATTATCATAGTGTATGCATGGTATACATGGTATACATACATGGTACGATAGGTAATACGCTTATTCAGGTATTAATATATTCTAATGCTGCTGCTTTGTATGTGGATAGAGCTCATCAGTTTTCATGGGAATGTTTGACATGAGCAATATCATAAAAGGAAAGATTAGATCATCTTTGGCATACTTATAACTTATTTCTAAGTTAATTTTCAATTTACTCTGGTAGCTGGATAACCAGGGAAAATTAAAATCATTTTGTGACACATTTCCACTTTCTCCACCCTCAATTTCCTCTTCTACATAGATATTCTACTGGTTAAAAGAGCAACAATAACTACACACATTTCCCCTAATCCCCTCTTTATAAATCTATAAGAAACCATTGTGCAAAGACTACAGGGTATTTGAAAGGATGAGAAATGGAATGGGATTGCATGGGGAGACATGAAGCATTTGAAGGAATTTCTACCTAAAAGTACTTTTGAGTCTTTTTTTTTTTTTTGGGTTTTGGGTTTTGATTTATTTTGTTGTTGTTTTTGTCCTGCATTATCCAAATAGTTATTATGAACTGTCTGAATCTACACACATTGATTACTTTCACATCTCTTTCAAATGCTTTTTCATCCTCTTTGCAAGGTTTTATTGGCTGTTACATTGAAAGAGGAACATTTTCTCCATCTTTCTTCACAGATTATCATACCAGGAATGGTTTTCTACTGCTATATGATTTCAGAACATTTGCATATTTCTAAAACTATTCCTACTTCATTTTTTTTAAAAATCTGTTTCCATGAACCAGAATGCAGTCTTTTTATATATCTGAGTAGTCTTGAAGATTTTTTTCCCTATACAGTTAGACTTACCAGATTCTGTCTTGCCATTTGTAATAGAGAAGTTCCTATATCTATTCCTTCAATACTCCAGGACAAATGGGAATGTTTATCAACATGAATGTCTCATTAATCTATTACATGTTTATCTTCCTTCTTTCTCAACCCACAATTGCCTGAGCAGGACTTTAGGTTAAAGCCTAAACAAAACATTTAAACCTTTGATAATCATAGTGAAATACAAATTAAAGATTATGCAATCCATTGGGACTTATGGTTAACAAAACCAATATACCTACATTTTAATATAATCCTATGTAATAAATAGAATCTGTATGCCTGTACTCAGAAATTGTGACTAGTATCTTGATCTACACAACATACATGAAATAAGAATATTCTGTGCATCTAGTCTTTTTTTTGTGAGCAGGAGACTCTTTTATGCATGTGAAATAGTAAAAGGGTTAAGAATAGAATGAAAAAATTGGGAAAATGTAAAGTATGTGGTGTGTTGTTATACCTTTTTAAGAGATAAGAGATTGTGTTCTGCTCATACAAATCCACAACGTTATTTACTGGAATGAAAATGAAAATACATTATTTGCTTTGGAAGATAGCTATAGCACTTGAGCATTACTCTGCATACCCAAGAGAAACTTACATAAGGAAAAAGATCCCCATTAATGCCTGACAAAACCTAGTGAAGGAATATAAAGTACGAATTTCTTGAAGCCTGTAATTTACACAACTTCTAAGAAATTACATAAGTACATTAGATTAATCTACTGCAGTTTACAACTGAATGCTTTAAAAAGATACAAATATGTTCACCTTTCAGAACTGTTTAATGTCAAAACAGTGACAAATTTATGCAGTTTTTCCCCATGGAGTAGCACAAATATTTGTAAACATTTTGCTTTTGAGAAAAAGATCAAGTCATTTTTATGAAAAATCATCTACAAGCATGGGACCAAACACTTTTCTGGGCACATTTTTTTGGGATTCCTTCGAAACTTCATGGATGATAGAGAAATTTGATTTGGCCTATGTTAAAATGCAGTCTTTCTTGCTGTAAACAATGATAGATTTCAGTTAGATGTAGCTTACGTAATGAAAATGAAGCCTGTAGGAGCCCTTTGCTGGACTTGCTCCATGTCTCTTGTATTGGAGAGCCTGGAAGAAGACGCGGTCTTCT
>JAUBOD010000981.1:2459425-2488435 GCA_032353885.1 Nothura maculosa | reverse complement strand
AATCCATGCTGGCTACTCCTGAGCACCTTCATCTCCTCCATGTGTCTGGAGACAGCAGGCAGGATGAGCTGCTCCATAACTTTTCCAGGGATGGAGGCGAGGCTCACCGGCCTGTAGTTGCCCCGGTCCTCCTTCTTGAGGACCAGAGTGATGTTAACTTTCTTCCAGTCCTTTGGCACCTCCCCCGTTCTCCAGGACCTTCCGAAGATGATGGAGAGCGGCTTGGCTATGACATCCACCAGTTCCCGCAACATTCTGGGATGCATCCCATCAAGGCCCATGGATTTGTGGGTGTTGAGTTTCCCTAGATGCACTCTGACCCACTCTTGCTCTACCCAGGGCAAGCCTTCCTCTCCCCAGCTCTCTTGTGTCCCTAAGGCCTGGGATTCCAGAGGGCTGCCCTCGAGAAACACAGAAGCAAAGGCAGCATTCAGCAGCTCTGCTTTCTCTGTGTTTTTCGTATCCAGGGTACCCACCCCATTCACTAGTAGACCCACGTTCTCTCTGACCTTCCTTTTGTTATTAATATATTTGAAGAAGTTTTTCTTGTTAGTCTTAACATCCCTTGCCATATTTAATTCCAATTGAGCCTTATTTTTCCTTTTAGCATCCCTGCATTCCCTCACAACATTCCTGTATTTCTCCCAAGGGGCCTGTCCTTTCTTCCACATTCTGTATATTGCCTTTTTTTTTGCTGGAGTTTTGCCAGGAGCTCCCTGCTCACCCACGCAGGTCTCCTTCCGCCTCTGCCTGACTTCTTATGCACAGGGATGCACTGTTGCTGGGCATGGAGGAAATGCCGCTTGAAAACTAACCAGCTCTCCTGGGCCCCTCTTCCTTCAATAGCCCTAGCCCATGGGATCTTTCCAAGCAGGTCTCTGAAGAGGCTCAAGTTGTCCCTCCTGAAGTCCAGGGTGGCAAGGCTACTTACTGTCCTCCCTCCTCCTTGTTGGATCCTGAACTCCACCAGCTCGCGATCACTGCAGCCAAGACTGCCCCCAGCTTCACGTCTCCAACAAGACCCTCTCTGTTTGTTAGGACGAGGTCTAGCAGCCCACCTCTCCTCATCAGCTGCCCCACAACCTGCATTAAAAAGTTGTCATCGACGCACTGCAGAAACCTCCAGGACCGTTTGTGCCTCGCTGTGCCATCTTTCCAGCTGATGTCGGGGAAGTTAAAGTCTCCCATGAGAACCAGGGCCTTTGACCGTGAGGCAACTTCCAGCTGCCTGTAGAAGGCCTCGTTAGCCGCCTCCTCCTGGTCAGGTGGCCTGTAGCAGACACCCACCACAGTGTCTCCCACATTGGCCTGCCCTTTATTGTGGAAGTAAGTGCTAGTAGTTTTGTTTTCTGTTAACTGAAGCTTTTAGGGACAGATAAAAAAGTACCTCCTCAGCTGCTCTCTCCAGAGCCCAGGAAAATTGTGTATTTGTTATTCACCAAATCTGGTTCTGGGCCTTTGAATAGGGTTAGAAAAACCCTGAGGCTGCATGCTGTAAATGTAAATCTTTACCACCTTTGCCTCAAATTAATAGATCTTATTGTGTCTTGAAGTAGTAAGGAAAAAAAAATCTTTATTTTTAGATGTAAAAGGAGTAGTAATACAATGAACAGAGTTACAACTTAAGGAGGTTTTTTGTGCTTTTCCTTTTTAATTCTGTCAAGAGTTTTTAAATTTATCATTTAAGGAAGAGACTGAGTTGAGAATCTTTTTTGCCTCTCTCAGGTCTTGTCTATCACCAGTTTCTATGGAGATTTTATCTTGAAATCATCTTTTGTTTGCAGACATAAATAACTTAGTATGAGAACAGTGCACGAACTGATTTTCAGGTAGGGATTCAAAAATAATGCACCATATTAATGCTGCCCTCATATGCTTACATCAGGAGATCTGCACCTCTGGTTGTCACACGTTCCAGGCAGTTGGAAATTTATTCTGACTTGATGTTGTAAAGGTTGCTGTTAAAGTCGAGGCAGTGAATTTGAGGTTGGAGTCAGTATGGCTTTTTGAAATCTGTGAGGGAGCACATAGAGAAACTTGTGACTTAGTGGTGTATACTGTCATTCCTGTAGTTTGTCATAAAAGGATAGGCACCTTGAGCTTGTTTCCAGGGCTTGAGCTTGGCTGATCTTGTGGCTGCATTTACTAAGCCAAATATTTTTTTCTAGTTTGTTCTAAACTGTATGTACTTAAGTTACAGGATGACTCTTCGGGTAGTTGTCTCTCATGATAGTCTATTTCTAATTAAAGTATAACTATAACTTTATTCCATCATAAGGGAAGAGGATATTAGGAATGCTCATAAGGCAGGAAGGAAGAGAAATACAGTAAGTATTAGCTGAGTGCCAAATGCCTACTTCATAACTGCAGATGCATATCTCTGCCAAGTTTAAAGGGAAGCTTTTGTGAAGAAGGAGATGAGGGGTGGGGAAGGGAAAAGGGAAATATAAAGAAATAAGGAAACATGCACATAAAAATACAGTTACTGCGCTTTCTATACTCCTTTCTATACATCCTGCAAAGTTGCAGATATCTTTTCAGCTCTCAGGGTAGTTGTCCAAATACGTGAAGGGAGACTCACAGGACAGCTTACCAATGCAGTTTTGCAGCTGTAACAGCAAAGACAAACAAATAAAAACAGTAGCATCCAAAGGAAAAAAAAAAATGGGGGGATTGTGAAAGCTGAAAAGTATTTACATTTTAAAATATCTAACTGAAACATCCTGGTGATGCTTTGAAATTATATTTTATAATGTACCAATATTTTCAGAGGTAAAAGGTGAAAATATTCAGTAGTTAAAATGAGAAGCTATTTTTTTTAAAAAAAAGCAGCAATTCTTTATCTAACTGAATTCCATTTTACTAGAAAATGATGAGGTGTTCATGCTTGATAATCAAGCCTGGACTACTTTCTGTAGCAGTGGCATTATACATCTTACTAAGACTCTTGAAAAATGAAACTTCAGTATTTGTTTCAATTGCATGAAGAGCAAAGTCCTTTCTTATGTTTAAATGCTAAGAGAGTTTAGGATATGTTTTTGAGTAGAACAATCTTTCCTCTATTCTTAACAGACTTAAGCTCTTTTTATTACTTCCCCTACAATGAATTGTGTTGTCTAGGTTGTATTACATTTTTTCATCAGTACTGTTGTGGTGTAAATGTAGCATCAGCATCATAAGGCATTAATTACAGTGTCAGTTCTGTCTGTCACCTGGGAAGAGCCTACTCTATCCAGCTGGAAACAAGATGGCAAGACTGCATAGAGTGTGTGCAGATGCAATTTCTTTCTCAAATCATTTAATTTAAACACATTAAACTGAATTTTCTAGTAATCTGCAATGAACATCTTCTATGGCATATTTTAAGGATCTCTTTGAAAGGAGGACAACATCTTCCACACAAAGAAGACACCAACAGGAGCAGAACTGTACATTTTGTAAAGCCATCTTCTGTGAGAAGTTTTATTAAAATGAATTCTTGTGCAGTGTGTTTAGAAGTTTTAAGTAGAAAAAATTTTAACAGCACATATGATATTTTTAATGTTTCCAGATTTTAGATTGAACCAATTAATAAACTTTAAGACAAATTCAAGGTGAATTTTGTAGTGACATAAAATAATTTCACCACTCACATAAATTCAAGGGAATTTCTTGAATTCTATTTTCCAATACTCTTAAATGGTCAGTTAAAAACATGAACAGATGTCATACCTCATACCACTTATTCTGTAATCGTTGATTCCCCAAAAGCTGAATACAATCATTATCTGTTGATGCTTTACACCTGTTCTGCAGAGGCAAAGTAACAGAGCCAAAGTATATTTGTATGAAGGTATAATATTTGATGTAAATTATTGATGTAAAGGATAATCTTTGTTTTCAGAGTAATCTGAAAAGCATGTTATGATTTCCTTGGGTATTTGATTAAAGCCATCAATCAACAGAGGACTATAGAAAAATAATATTGAAATCGTCGAACTGTCCATTAAATTTTACACATTTTACTGCCTATGTCAGTACTTTGTTTTATTCTTGTTTGTTTGTTTATTTGTTTTCAGGAGAATGGAAGTGAAGCACAATGTGCTTCACTGTTCCAGATAAAACTATGGAAATATAGAATCTGAGGTAAATCTTCTGACAGTAATACTGAAAAGGAAAAAATGGATCCTCTTCAAGAAATGCTCTGTAAGTTACCAGATTTTGGTTAGAATATTTAAGTGCTGGTTGCCAGAAGAAAATTCTAAGTAAAGGAAAGCAACGTTTCTCATTATTTAGTAAGGAAACAATTAGTTTAGTTTAGTTTAGTAAGAAAACATCCATATGTATAGAGACATCTGGATGGTATTTGGATATGTAATTGAATAAAGATTTCAAATATCTCATTCCTTTCTTTTTCTATAAACATGGCATATTTCAATTTTTGTCAATTGACATTGCAAGAATATGTTAAGCAAGTACTATCGTGTGAATAGTTTAAATTAGGCATTTAATTTTGAACATTTGCATTTCTCATCTGAAAAGTATTGTGAGCTGGCAAGTTTACTGGATATGAAGTCTCTTTTATACAGTGTGCTGTAATAAGAAATGATGAATAGTGTTTATACAGAGGGCATAATATGAAATATGTGGGAGTAGGAGCAACCTTTAACCCTTTATGTCAGCCTTTCTACTTCAGGTGATTATCACTTAAGTAATTACGCAGTACCTATCTAAACATTATGTTGTTATTGTAAATGCCACCCAAAAGGACAGTTTAATCCATTAAAAAAAAAAGGCGGTCAGTTACTGTGTCTTAACTTCTGAAATTAACTGAGTTTTGAACTGTGTCTAGCAACCACCTGCTCTGTCGCCTGCTACAAACCATTTAGTCTCACTGTGTCTGTCTTTTTATATTATGAACCATCTTCGTGCTGCTGGCTTATGCAATTCCTGGCCTAATACATTCTCGATCATATTGGAATAGCAAATAAGGAATCTTATTCTAAGGAGGAAATAATTGGCAAACATTATAATGTTAATCACTCTTACAAAGATGTCCCGAGAATGCACCTCTCAATACCAAGCAACTAGGTGCCTGAAACTACAGTGAGAGTGAAAATGTCTTTTACCTAAGATATTATTTTGATGGCTAAGTATAATTTTATAAGGCTGGCAGCAAATTCTTATGCTTGATCATGGTAACATTAGACATGATTTGGTGAGTTATTCAGCTTCTTTATTTTAGCATTTGCGGGAAATGAATATTGTACGTAATTTTAAGAAGATATTTTATACATAAATTTCCTATGTATGATATATAAGTGAAGGAAGGAAA
Source organism: Nothura maculosa (assembly GCA_032353885.1). Taxonomy (NCBI): domain Eukaryota; kingdom Metazoa; phylum Chordata; class Aves; order Tinamiformes; family Tinamidae; genus Nothura; species Nothura maculosa. The sequence continues at coordinate 2,483,121 of JAUBOD010000981.1, read as the reverse complement.
GCAAAAAAAACCCAAAAAAAACAGGGTTTGGATTAAGTCCTTTTTTAACAACTGAATAAGGAAAACATATCCCATCTTGCCAAAAGCAATAAAATCTAAAAATTGTTGTAAAAAAAATTGACACCTACTTTGCTATTGCATCTATTTTGCTATTTAAAAGCCTCAGTATGGTAGAGATCACAGGATAAAGAAGACAACACTTTTTTTTTTTTTTTTTTTTTTAAGCAGTAGAAGGCTTAAAATGGAGAGAATTCCAAAAACTTGTTGATTTAAAATGACACAGTTTCATAAATGCTCTGTCAGCCAATATCACTCATATTTCTTGATCCCGCCGGTTAGGAGCTCTGAATGTCTGTGTAATGCCCTAGATATTTCCCTTTGGATCTTAGGGAGTTTCAAGGAGGCCCTTTTGGAGACATGTTTCACCAAGATTTCTTCATTTCCCTCCTACCTGAGGGAAATACTTTGAGAGATACACTAACTGTGTAGACAATGAATCAGAAGAAGTGGGACATGTGCTATATGGTGCTCAGCCATTTAATTTCCCCATGGGGGGAAAAAAAAGGTAGATCAGTGATACTTCAAACATTTTCCCCATTCTCCATTGTCTGTGGGACTAACAGAAGTGGGACTAATGTAAGTACCTGATCTATGTAGCATAATCTTGGGCAGCAGCAACAAAGAAATTAATTTTAGACAGATGCTTTAGAGTCTGCAGCCACTGTATGTGCAACCATTGCACTCCAAGTACGTTTTAAATAAATAATGCAGGATAAATATCAACGTGTAAAGATCTATCTCATTAGATTTTAAGTTCACAAAGTTAAAGTGAAACCTTTCTATTTGGTCCCATTTTATGTGTAATCCATAAATGATTCATATTAGGACTCTATGAAGCTGAAAATATTCAACTAAATGCTCCATTTGTCCTTTTTTTCTTTCTTTATAGTTGGAAGCATGAAAACACAGAGTAGAATAAAAACATAGTTTGATGTACTGTCTTCTTTAAATAACTGCTAGAGAATTATTCATAGTCGTGTATATGCTAGTTATGAAGTGGTATTTTCTTCTTATGTTTGTTTACTTTTGGTGTGCAGCTCAAAGCATTTGTGCTCAGACAGGCTCCCAGCTGAATATCTGATGGCTGTGCAAGCTAATAGAGGCAGCAATTTAAAAATGATGCTTGCTGGATTATTATATTTGGGAAGCACATAAGAGGGGAATGTGTTTTGTTTAATTGCATGTTTTGAATTCATAGGACATAATACATTCTTTGATGAGGGTTGTCAAACAGAAGTAGTTATACTTAATTATGCTCCAAGGTCCTACATTTGTTCTCTTGGATAACTTGATAGAAAACTTCTGTTTCTAGCCCCTGGAGTTCCCAGGAGTCACAGAAGATATCAGTATTGCTACATCCTTTTCTACCTAAGAGTATGGCCTTGGTGCATTGAGTAGCACTGATGGATTAACTAGAGATGCTTTATAAGCCCGACGGGACACTCACAATTCAGCTTGGGGAATGGAATAAGCTCTTCTGTCTGATGACTCTCTCTGATCAAAGGGAAGAAATGCATACATACCCTCAGGAACATCACATACCTGATTTGAGTTAAATCACTATATAGATTATGATGGACATGGAGGAAAAACTTAAAGGCAACATGCCCTTCATGAGGTTTGTCCTGGGACATGCATGAATATGCTAGTTGTCTTCAGTAAGTCTGAAGAAGATAGATACATATGTGAGCACCCCTGTGCCACTACTCAACATTGTATGTAGTTTTGTGACTTAGCTAGATCCATAGGAAAATAATTATTGAGTGAGTTTAAAACACACCTGTATGTTCTGTTCTGGGATAGAGAGAAGCCTTCTGAGAAAAGACAATTGTGCTGGTAAATGCTTAAATGTGGTGCTCTTTTCCTGTAGAGTAGGCTGCATATTAAAGCCAATAGCTCGCTTCAAGGCAGAATGACAGTGTGTGCCCAGAATTATCACAGGAGCTGCACATTAGAGATATGTTTTCTGTCTTTCAGGAATCATGATTTTTGAAGTTCTAACAATAGTCAAATTCAACTTACATGAGTTTTTTGTTGCTGTTATTTGTTTTGTTTTCAAATAGAGAGTAAGACTTTGGGATTATTAGATTTTATTTGTTTGGTTTGATGACTCCTTTGTTTTTAGCACTTAGCAAGTATGATTTGTAACAATTGATCATAAGGTAGACAGCTCATTATCATAAGGTTTTGCATGTCGTATGATTTGATAAAGATGAAAGATGATGTGTTCATTATTACAGTGAAACTGATATTGGTCATGCTTAGAAATATTTTGCTTTAAAAGTGTTAACAACTTGTAAGAAAAGATTGAATGTGTTATCAATTGTCTGTTTCAAGCAATCCTAACAATGTGATTATATTTTAAAATTTCTATTAGCCTTTCATGAGAAAACTTAGCTCTGCTCCTATAGTCTTTTCCTTTATTCCTTCTCCTACAATTTCTGTCAACATATATTGCAAGAACCATTATTTCATCACTTTCTCTACTATCAAGCTGTTTATATTTAAGAAGTATTCCATGCAGTATTCAACAAACTGTAAGTCAAAGACATCATGTAAATCACTATATTTCTAGTCAAAGGAAGTTAAAAAAAAAAAAAAAAGTTAAAATCAAGGCTGACAAAACACATCTGTCATTGGGGGAACATTGGGACAAGACCAGCAAGCAAGATCCCACTTGGACATAGCCCAATTCAGGCCACTAACTCCTGACTTGGGATGCAGTGCAGTGCAATGCAGTGGAATGGGATGCTGGCTCCCTCTGCCAACAGCCAGCAGCCCACCAGGAGTGGCAGAATATGGGTTTAGCCCTGGGCTCGATACCAGGCTGAGAAGACTAAGTTCCTCCTGCCCATCTACAGGGCTGCAATTTTCACTGTTTATTGCCTTCTAAATTAGATTGTTGCCATCAACTCCAAATAATATTGTCAGTTAAATACAGGACTGGGTCTGTTTGACTTTTTGCATGGCCAATTATCATCCTCTGGTCTTTTAACCCTCTACGGGTTGAAGTTAGCAACAGTCACTTTATAAAGTTCTCTTGGACTGCTTTGTTTTCTAGAATATACGGGATTAATTTGACAGAGCTGAGCAAATACAGTCTACTTCTCACTTATCAGAGCACTTGTCCTGGGTAGACTTTACCCCTATGACCACAGACCATACAGTGATGGTGCTAGCATCATGTTACTTCTTAAGGAAGTTTGTGAAATTTGGGAAAATGTCATATCATGCCACATAGGCCTTGTTCTTTGTTTTCTAGTATTTTATGCTGCATTATCTCAATATGAAATAGAAGACAACAATGACACCAGAACCAGCACAAACTTATTTGCCCTTCTGTTCTGCCCTGTGATCTTTGTCCATTCTTGGGTGAAACTTCCAGCTGAATGGTGTGGGAAGATGCCCCGGAGCAGGAAATCAGAACAAATTGGGGAGCATAAAAAGGGTGAAAAATTGGTATGCCTGTAAAACAGCAAAAGATTTTGACTAAGATTCATGACAGTGAAGGGGACTCTGATTTCTGACCTCAAAATATGAGATTTCTTGAATCTTATCTCACATAAAGCAGTGAGGGAAACTGAAGCTCAAGCAGTTTCTGAGTAGGAAACTTAGTTCTGAATAGTAGGTCTAATATTATTTCCCTATCCTTGGAAAGATAAGAAGATGCTTAGGATAAAAATTTGAATCCCTGTGGTGAGTGTAAAGATATTTACTTTGTTGAAGGGAGGGAAAAGGAGGATATCATTTTCTTCAAGAACAGCTTACTCGACTGCAAAAGTTTATTGGTTTTTTTTAAGAATTCCTTCAGGCTCTCACAGGTCCTACTTGGCACTTTTGCCCTCAGAAATGTGCGGAAAAATCCCACTGTCCAGAAATGAATGTCCACAAGGAGACAGAGGAGACCCAAAACTTTATTCGAATAAAGAGAGAGTCCACCGGGCATATCCCTGTGGGGTGTCTCAGGTTGCGGGGGGACGCAGCACCCCCCTATTATCCTAATCTCCCGGCCGTGGTGCCCTCTCCTTTTCCCCATTGGCCAAGGGACTCAGGAGTCACAGCCTGTCCGACCGCCTGCACCCAGCTCGGTGCCTCCCCCCACATGTTCGCACCTCAGGTCACTTGGCTCCTTTGTGTCTCTCACTCCAGGCTCCCCACAGTCCCTTCCTCAACTCCTGGTTCCACTCAGTCTCCCACCTGTCTGGGTTCCTTTGTCCTGCTCATTAAAGATACAAACTTGTGGTGTGTATTCTGCTCAAGCCCAAACCTCTTGTGTGTTTTCCACACAGAAATGTCTCTCCTTTAGCCTAGAGTACCTAAGGCTAAGGTACTCTAGGCTAGGGTACCTAGGCTAAGGGTACCCTAGCAAGGGTAGTGGAAAGGAGCGTCATTGGGATCTGAGCAGAATGGAGCAGCACAGTCTGAACACATATCTCATTTTCTTTATTTCCTTTTGTTTATTTGAGTGGGTGAAAATAGCCCGTGGAGGTGAAGTGAGCCTGAAGGAGAAACCATGAGGTATATGACCACCTCTGATTATTTGATTCTGGTTTTGCTCTTCTCAATACCTGAATTTCAGGTTTTCTAGCTTACAAAGTATGAGGATATCTGTTTCATATACTCTTGTGCTGTCTTCTCTTTGGCTTATGGAATGTATCTGAAGTATAGCATAAGCTTAAAAAAAGTAGTATGAAATAATTAGTGTGCTGGTACCACTTGTAATGTATTCTAAAGCAGATCCATCATAAATTCATCTGTTTCCTATACTTGGGCTTCACAGAGACATTTCAGGTTATATAGAATATATGAATCAAAACATATAGAATTAAAACTAGGCTTTTTTACCTGGCATGCCAGTTTTGTGTCCTCTGTCACTGCATTGTGGTAAGCTACATGCCTTACTAATAATGATATTATGAAAGCCACACAGACATGTTTTAACAGTACAAAGCTAAATGATTTAGGTAGATAGAGCCAGCCTGTTACATGAAGCTTTACATGACAGATGCATTTTCAGTACATGGTAACAATAAAAGCTATAGCACTCATAAATTAGTCTATTAAAAATGTACATCATACAGCTCTACATGAATGAAATTTTAATTGCTACATCTCAGAGTATCAAAACTACTTACACAAAATGATAAGGATATGAGTTGACAGATGTGTCCATGAATGTTTAGCAATTTGTGTTGACTGTCTGCATCTTATTGTTTAATGTCTTAAGGCCTTATTCTGGTGGGATATGCACATCACAATTTGCATACACAATTAATTTGCATAATTTGAACACACAAGTAGTAGAACATCACTATTTATGTTACATTAAGCCCAAAATATTCTCTCTGCAGAATTTATTCTTATTATGTAAAAAATCTGTTAGAATCTCAGGGTGCGAGTCAAAGGAGAGCAAGGGAGCTTTTAGTCACTAGGTAGGGCTTTTCAGTGGCTAAAGTTGTGTTTGTTTATCAGTACACTATTAAGAAATACTTCAAAATGTCAGATGTTCTGGTATTAGTCAGTCTCTCAATCTTTTATTGGGAGATATCACTCAAATCAGTCAACCTTATGTATCCAAGTGTCTAGTGACATTTTTCAGAGGCTTTTTTGGAACACAGATATTTACCTCATTTCTAAGATGCCAACCTCATCAGACGAAAGTCAGTGAAGATTTATCTATACTGTCTAGATTCCCAAAGGTATTGGAAGTCTTTGGCTGTACCCATGCCAGTGGCATCTTCTAGAATCTATGGAATAAACTGAACAGAGAGAAGATGCACAGACTATTGCCACAATATTATGACAAATTTCAAATTTATGTACACTTGTTCACCTGAAAATACTTACAGTATTTGTTTTCCTGGAAATCAATTATCTCTTGAAACTCTGATCACAAATCAAGGTTGCTAAGAAAATGGCAAAAAATGTGCTTTATTGCTTGGGTCATGGAAAAATAGAATATAGAAGCCATATTTTATTATGCAAACTGTCTAATGAAGCATAGAGACAGTTGTTGCACAATGATGATTTAGGCCTCATCTGTGCTATCTCAGGCATTGGCATTGCTCTGTGGTCACCTATTCCTCATTACTTTTCCAGAAACAGACAACTGGAAATGTCTTTTTGAATCTGGAATCTCTCCAAGTACAGCTTGGTACAAAACATCTCAGTGATGTTCTTTTACTACTGCCATGTCCAGATCCATGTGCAAATAAAGTGGGATATAAAAACAAACAAATGAAAAAAAGCTTTGTTTGCTTGTTTGTCTTGGCTTGATTTAAAAAAATATTCTAATGGAAATCTTCTTCTACAACACTGAATTTTCCTCTGCTCTGGTTAGACTTGAAGAGCTGGTCTGCTGTGCTGGCAGGGCAGAAGTCTAACCAGTTGTACTACATCAAAGAACATGACTCGAAGCATCTTAATTTTTTTTTGGTTTGTTTTGCTGTCAGTAAATGCATGCACATAGATGTGTTTTCTGTAGTTCTGAGAAAAAAAAAAAAAAGACTTCTGGTTTCATCACTGTAAAAAAATAATTCCACTATCTGCAGGATGCCTCCAATTGAAGAGAGTAGGGGTGGGGAAGAACATAATATTCTAAGAAGAATAGTAGTTATAAGCTCTTGAATCCAGGGCAGAGTTAGAAACAAGGTTGTTTATTACTTACTCTTTTCCCTTGCTGATAGATCATAGCTTGCATGAAGGTTTCTGCAGGTAGGCATCTAGGACTTATATCCTGTTTTTGATGTTCCTTTTTAGGTTTCTTATTAAAAATAACTCAATTTAGAATTAAAAAGAATAGGAAAGCAGTAGCTGAAAACTAAATAACCATTCCTGTAATTTTTAAGCACATCATTTGACTCATCAGCTGCAGGCATTTAAATTGAGAAACATTAAACTCGTTGATGTGCAGAATGATAACTGAACGTTTGACCACCTGGTTTCTTAGCATTTAGAAAGAAATAGTACAGCTAAGAAATAGAAATCGATTCAGACCTTAAGAAAGTCTTGCAAATATGAATCTGAGGAACTTAATAAAAATCCATTTTTTCCATCTGTTTCCAGATTTGCTAAATCAGAGTAAATGGGTTTTCAAAAACATCTAGCAGATGGGAGGAAAATGTGCACATTTCCTAAAGTGTTAACAAAATGTAGTTATAGCAAAACTGGAAGAAACAAAGAACAGATATACAGATTTTAATGGTTATGTGAAACCAACAGCTGTCACAGTGAAATGCAAAATAAAATCAAGCAAACAAAACCCACAATTCCCCCATACATTCTGTTCTTAACCAAAAATGGCAAACAAAGCAATAAGTAAGAAGGAAAAATGTTGATTTTTCACTTTTGGATCACTGTTAATGAGTGCTGCTTTTTTATTAGACAGTGATCATAACGCAGTGTCACTAACTCATAAATACAGTCCTGCTAGAACTGGTAATAATTTAAATAGGCATAAATCCATTCAGATTGATATTTAGGGCACTGATGAAGAAGACCAACAGCCTGAAACATTTTAAGTGTTCATTTCAAAAGTTCTAGCATGAAGGACTTTACTCCCCTTTTGGGATTTCCATGCAATTCTTAGGGAGTTTTATGGACTTACCTGAAAGCTTGAGACAATGAGGCACAAAGGCAAGAGAATTACTGAAGCAGAGGAGGAGAATTTTTTTTGATAATAAAGCTTTTTATTAAGAGGCTGAAAAGTTTATTCTCCTCATTATCCACAGTAGGAAAGGGAAATAAACATCCTAAGGATTAAATTGTTTCACTGTGGTAGACAGGAGAAATGTGGAGTCATGAAAAGCTATCTTGTCATGAGGACATAGTAAAGGCTCCGTGTATTTTTACTACCTATTAGAAATAAAAATAGCTGTAGTATTATTATCAAATTGATTGAGACCATAAATTCTACAGGAAAATAACAGATCTTTGAAGTAGATTTCTTTAATAATTTGTCCTTAAGTAATAACCAGAGGCCTTTGATAATTTTATCAATTCCATCCTTTTTTTTGCTTTGTTTTGGCAACACATGGCAGTGATTTTCTTATCCTTATTTTCTAATCCCTATTTCATGTTTCCTTTGCCTTCACTTCAGACTTTTTACTTCACGTCTTCTAATCTTCAAGTTATGTCAGTCCTTTTGACTTTTCATGCACACATTTCTCTGCTTCTTTATCTTAGGAGCTCACCAAATCTGTCCAGCAAAAACAAAACTCATCAGCATTTTACTTTTTTTGATCTATACAAAGATAATTAAAAAATGCACATGTCTAATTACAACACTAGATATCTATCAAGTCTGCTTTCTCCCTCTTCTCATTGCATTTCTTATTGAACGTTGTATTTTGCCTGCTGGGTATACTCACATATATAATTTGCAAGATGACTTATATGTTTCTGAATCTTGAAAAAAAATCTGATAATTGCTTTAAACAATTTTGTGTTTTTTTTAATATAAAAATGAATTTTGCAAAATCAAAATATTTCAAAGAAAGAAATTAGCTAGAACTAAAACAAATTGAAACTTCACAATAATCATCTATTGTATTATATTTTGATTATATTTTTGAAATATTCCATTTTAGTGACAGATATTTTATTTTTCCTTTTTTTTAATTTGTTTTGCCTTCTGCACTTTCTTAGCATAAAAAAGAATAAAATTGTATTCTAACCCAATAATTTATTTACAGTTTTCTAGATAATTCCACATTTTGAAAGCATCTGTTTTTTTCCTTTATTTGTAATGGAAAGTGCTTTTGAAATAGTATCCTTCTGAATGAGGAAATGCTTACTGACATTTTTTGTTAATGACAGAAAGAGGACACCTGCAAAATTAGTAGCATACTGGTCAGAGTGTTCATTTGAAAGGTACATTCATTTTCCAGAAAATTTAACTTGGGCCTTCATCACTTCAAAAATATGCTGCAATTACTAGTGTGTCAGTTCTTAGTAAGTATGTCTCTTTTCTAGACAAAAACTGTGTAAGACATTATTTTCATCACAGAGAGACAAGCAGAGTAGGTTTTGAAATCAGAGATCTTTTTCACCAGATAGATATTAAAGCCCTTCTTACCCAGCACCAGTTTTACAATAAATGCATGTGATCTCTTATTTCTACTATATGCAAACATATCAATCTTTTTGTGTTAGTTTGGAGTATGTATTTTGAGATGTTGTATCTTACATTAATCTTATGTTAGCTCATTAGCCCAAAGAAAAGTCATTGAAAAGCAAAAGAGTAGTGTATCAATATATAGTGGAAAGCTTCATTCCACTGAATATTTTTTGGTTTCTATTTTTGTTTGTGAAAATTAGAGAATCCCCTGAAAGGGTCACCATCTACAGTATCCCTAAGCTGGAAGAGCAATTGAGGCATTAATAAAAAGTGTTACTTTCTTGCATTTATTTCTGTAGCCAAAGGCATGAAAGTTTGACATATTTTAACAGAACTAGCATTCTACACTCATCCTGTTATCCAAATACTTTGAAAAAGGAGGTATTTCACAGAAGGCATTAAAATAACTTTAGTTAAAACTATAAGTCACATAGAATTTTACTAAAATGATATGAAGCTTGTATCATTGCTTTTGGATATTACCAAAGGAGAGCTTACTTTTATTATCAGTTCAGATTTAAAGTAAACATTCTGTATTTCTGTTTCTGGGAGCCTTTTTTTGTTCTGACTTATTGTCAAAGCCTCCACACTGGAAAGACAATAAAGGATTTACAAGTTAACAAAGCTTCTTACATTCTATAAATTATATTTTGAATACTTTATTGTCCACAACCTTATATATCTATTTATATAATAGTTGGACTTATTCCGCCTTAAAAATAAGGGCATATAAAATGAGTATTTTTTGGCTAATGGCACTTAAACAACCTTCTAAAACAAGATTTAATAGAAAAACACACGCAAATGTTAGCTTCACATGTAGCCCCTTCTAGAATTAGATTACGGCAAGAGTTAATCTAGTTCTGGTGCAAATTAATAATAAACCTGAGGAGATTCTTTGTCTTGCATTAAATGTAGATGCCGTTAAGATATAGTGTAAATATTAGCTTTCAAGAACATTTATTTGATGATTAAGGTTTTGGACTATTTTATTCATTTCATTAGATCCAAGAAAGGTAATGAAGTGAGTTCGTTCTGAAACATTTAGTGCCATATAATGACAGGTAGGTGCTGTGAACATAATCTATGTGATTCTGTGGGGCCAGACTACAGCATTTATGGCTGTCAATTTCATGTAGTGTACTTGTCAGCCAGAAGAGAGATCTTCTCCAAAGAAGGCCTTGGGCTTCATCTCACAACTGCTTGTGGGAAGGAGCAGAGCAATATGTTGCTGGTAGCATTTTGCAGCTATTTAAGTACTTTAATTAAATCCAAGAAAACTATTATGTAAAGGTTTAGGCCCCTCTAGGACAGAGAAGAGTGAAAGAATTTTTTTTGCAGGTACATGCATGATAGTTTTAAATAAAATATTTAATATATTTCCACGTGAAGAGTATTATGAATAAAGTGTGTATGGATGTGTAAGGATGTGGGTAGGCTAGGAAGCATTGTACCTGTTGCTATAGAAGTAGATCCAGCCTCTGTTTGAAGGGAGCTAGGACTATAGTCTTGTATAGCTACTAGAGTATCACTTTACCAGTCTGTGTTTTTCTCAAAATGAACCCATAAAAAAACAAAAATAATAATAAAAAAGAACTTGGTGAGAACAAATATATTTTTTCTTCCTCTAGTCTTCTATCTCAGATGCAGAAAACCTGCATTATGCACATAAATCTAATGATTGTCTACATTAAACCAATTTGTAGAAGAAGAGATAACAAAGTGCTTACTCTCACTAACTTATCTTCCTAGTTAAATGTTCTCAAAAAGTGTAAATGGAATCAACACAGACATTTAGAAAAATAAATTTAAAAAGCATATTTGATCTTGTGTGGGAGTTAAGGTCCCTTCCAACCTTAAGCATTCTATGATTCTATACAAATACATATGTTTGTAAGACATGTTAATTTCTCTTGTCAGCAGCGACTGTGTTCATACTTTGCCATCACTTGCTTTGAGAATATGTATATAAAATAATATCATATAAAACTACAAAACTACATCAGCTGATTTTGTGCAGGCATGCAAAAGGGTTTTTTTTTTTTTAAATAGGTTTAATAGTAATACTGCTTTTGTAGATGCAGAATGTAGTACCTTAAATACCCTGTGGTTAAATGTACATATGTGCAAGCTTTTAGAAACTTTTACAAAATTCTTCAACTGCATTACAAGGATGCAGCAGATTTTAGCTGATGGCAGTGAATATCTTTTGGGTACAACATCTTGGCATAAAGCCTAGTTAGACTAAATAAATTGTCAAGCACAACAGAGGAAGTTAAAAGAATAAAACCAGTCAAAAACGTAAAAACAAAAAGAGCAGATGTGATCTCAGGCTATAGAAAGTGGTGAAGTAGATTTAAATGAATACAACACACACTAGTTGTGAGGTTAAGAGCAAAGATTTCAGTAAAGAATTAAATATTTCCAAAAGAAAGCAAAAGTTTGTAAAACTAACATGTCTTTTGGAATTAGAAAAAGTATTGGAAAGCTTGGAAAGTATTCATAAGACTTTGTGGGATGAAAAATGCTCCTATCATGTCAGAGATTTTTCTATTTATGTCAATTGTTTCTTTCATTGGCTTCAAAACTATATTGTAAGTGTACAGCTGATGAATACAGAAAAAAAAATCAGTCATTGCAAAATAACCTTATATTTTCTGCTGCTGATACTTTTTTTGGAATACAAGAGATACCTTTGTGTCTTCTGAAATTCTCCTGTAATTTGTCTCAACTGAGTGAGGTTTTCTGACTACTTTGTAATTCTGCAGCCCACCTGATGTTCTATGTCATCATCTCAGTTCAGAGAGAGTTGATATTTTTTGTCTGCATTCAAAAATCAGACCCTTACCACAGGTATCAAAACAAAATGAAAAAAGTTTGGTAAATACTCACACTATCAATCTCAAGTTGATTCCAGCAAGATTATTTGTGTAGCTTGTATTAAGGTTTCTTTCCTGCTAGACATATTAAAAAGAGCAACTTGATGGTTATCCAGAATTTCTTTGAATGTGTTGATAAAGTTGATGTAAAACTGCTTTCAGGTGAATTTTTTATAAACTCAACCAACTTATAGGTTAAAATACTGCTTAGTAAGGTAATAAATGCTCCTTGCATCACTCATATTTTTAATGTTTGTGAACTATTACGGATTATCTGATACTCATGAAGTATGATTGCTGAAAGATGAAAACTCTGTCTCAGCTTTGGAAGGAGAAGAAAACAATGCATATGGGTTACTGCAGTTATTGGAATTCTTCCTTATAGTTTATTCCATTCATACTGTTCCCATCTGCAGCACCAGCTTGCTTTCCTTCCCTTAGGACTGCAGGGTGTTTTAATAATAGGCCTTCAAGAACCCCACAGCAACGAGAAGTCTGATAAAATAAAGAGAAAAAGGAGCTGAAATGATCCCTAGAGAAGGAAAGCATATTTTCCACTTTTCATTTCCATTTCACAACAGAATGATGGGCTGAGCTAATAAAAGCCCATTGGCATTCCAGCAAACCCAAACAGAGTGTGCCTGTTGGGTAGTAATAACGTGTTTCAAGTATTCACATACATAATTAAACTGTGTTCTGTTTCTTTAAATATACATTATCACACAGAAAAAAAATGGTCACATTTTATCGTTTGTATTCAGACTTGAGAAGAATAGGAAAACTTTCCTAGTAAAATACCTGCTTTGTTTTTGTTTTTAACGCTGTTAGCTTACAGGAAATAATTATTTCATAACAGTAATAAAATGTTATTCACTTCCAAAATGTGTTGTTACTATTTGTCCAGAAAATTCTCACAGTTTATATTACAAACCCAAATTCTAACCCCAACCAGCTATTCCAAGTTTGGCTATATTCTAATTTTACTTGCTCTCAAATGCATTTTAGAGAAATGGATACACATGCAGTTTGCTAACTTGCAAGAAACATCACATCTTGACCCTGCTTCCTGTTGGCCAGCTATCCAAGGCTTTCTGAATGCTTTCTCTTTCCTGATCTAGGTTCATTTGATAGCCAAGGAATTTCTGTCGCTCTTTTGGAATGTGCACACAAAAGAGGCTGACTGCCTCTAGCTGAACTGCTCCCTGTGGTGAGCCATACAACAGCTGATGCCAGATAGGAACATCAAAGGAAACACGGAAGGTGGGAGAGAAAGAGCTTGGTAAACAGATCTGGAACACATAACAGCAAGCGTAGAATATCACGAAATTACCCTTTATTCTTCCTTATATATATGACAATATTAACAGCATAAAATAAAAAGCACATAGTTTGCTGTGGAGAGAATATGAGGAAATACAGCCTTTTTTGTAAGCTTTTGCAATACAAGCACATTGAGAAGTCTTTGGGGAAAAAAAAAAAAAACGGTTAGAATGAAAGAAAATATTCTTCACATTAAAAAATCTCTCTATCCTGACCATGCCAGCAGTATAATTACTATCTAGGATTTTCTTGTACCTCATGGAAAAGGTGACGTTGTCAGTATGCTTAAGAAGCAGTTTCCAGTCCTTTTGCTTCCAGCACAAGAACACAATTGGGTTTGGAAGGTGGCTGCTTGAAAGCAGTACCTTGGATATAAAATAGGTGATAATTGTAAGAATCACCAACAAGAGTAAAGAAACACTATGAGGAAATTATTTTCATATCACTGGATATAAAGGTGATACTTTTACTTGTCAAAATTTCAAAAAAAGTGGATTACCATAGTTGAAACATGATATCACTGTGACTTTTAAAGAATTCTGCCGTGGTAGATAGATGGTAAAGCTTTAAGATTTTTATGAAAAAAGAAAATCTCTTTTTTGTTTGGTCTCTTTACGGTGGTATCAGCTTCACACATGATTAAAAGATGAGGTAGATTGAGGGAGTTTGAAACAGTATAAGAAATCCTGTTAATAATCTAGAAGGTAAAATAATCTGATGCCAATGCGGTCATTAGCATAATCATCTGAAATCCTGTAATTAAGGACTATTCAGAAAGAGAACAGAGCCATATTTTTATTTAAGGACTTATCATGAGGCAGACTTTTTATAACCTTGTGATTGTTACTCAGTCTACTTTGAGAAGCACTTAATATAACTATTTCAGCTAAAGCATTGTTTGTGAACTGTTGATTAATGATATTGTGATTTCAGAGTGATTTCATAGTACTTATTAATCATCTTGGACTCGCTATCAAGGTATCTTTTCCCTGACTGCATCCCTTAAACGGGAAGGAAGAAAATAAAAACTCCAAGACAGTCGGTTCAAAGAGCATGTCATGTGACAGCATGTCATGTGCAGTGATTTTCCAAAGACTTTGTCTTGTGTTCTGTAAATACTTTTGAGGCAGCAGACAGACAATTTGTTCATAAATTTCTATTTAATATAAGCAAAATATAAAAATACTTTTGAAAATAATATACATTTTAGTTTACTTATTTGATTTCAACAAGCAGTTCAATATACATTTCATGTTTTCTATGAAAATCTCTTCTAGAGGTCTCTAGGCCCACAATATTCAAGAATTTACATTTAGCATTCACCCAAAAAGGAAGATAAGTAATATATTTCCTCTTTGTTCTCCTCAGTGGCTGTATCTTTCTCATAACTGTTTTTGGTCAGGAGAGTGTCATTAGATATTCCTTCAGAGGATCTTTGAGTGTTTTTTATTGTGTTGAAAAACAGCTAACATGGAATAGGGAGGCAGAAGGCTAGCTGTCATCTACAAAGGATTGCTCCTTTTTTTCTGTGTGTGTGATTAGTGGTTATGGGAAAAGAAACTTGCACAAATTAAAATTAAAATAGTCTGCCAGCGCTTCATGACAATCACATTGAATATTATTCACCTGGGAGAGCATAAAGGTCCTACAAGTCCCTCCATTCCTTGTTTTCCATCAAATTGTAGCACTCAACATTTGTTGCCATGTCTCCTTGTGGCTTGAATATTTTTGTCTCTAATTATTTTTTTCTAAAAATGTAAGGATATTTCTAGCCCAGAACTCTTCCTGCAAGACCTCTGAGCTTCGTGATAAAAGTAGACATGTTATAACAAGTACATAAGTAGTACTATAAAGTAATATCATTGGACACATTGAGTAGCGAATCCTCATCTGGATTTTTGTCTGAGAGACAATGTCTTAAGAGAATTTTTCCAAGAAAATAAGCCCAGGGAAGGTCAAACATCTTCAGGTGAGCACTTGAAAGAATCTGTATTGCACAGAAGATATTCAATAACTATTGGTATTAATTATTATTATTTATTGAGGTTACATACTTGAAAGGGAACATAAAATGGGGATTCTGACTCCTAATGCTTTCACAAGAGGAGAGTCTTAATATCAGACCCTGGACAAATTCCAAGTTAGGTAATTACATTTTACCTCTATAGATATTATAGAGAATTTTATTCAATAAATTATTGCATTTTTTAGACCTCAGCTGTTACACTGTATTTCTGCAGAACATAAAATCTGTTATCCCTAGAGCTTTGAAAATCAAAGAATTTTATTCAAGAAAAGAAACAACATTTTTCAGAGAGGCAAAATTGTTTGCTATGAATGCTTATGTCACATACAAATAGTGGATGAAGCTGACACTAGAGGCCTTGTCAAAATAAGTAAACTGTGACTGTAGGAATTTCTACTGGTTTTACTGAACAAGATCAGAATCTTAAAAAAAAAAAGCAAAGAATAGATAAAGCCAGTAGTCATTACAGAATAAATATTTTAGTTATTGTCCCTTTTTATTATTATTAGGTTATTATTATTATTATACTCATGTATCTTCTACTTTCAGGTTTTGATTCTGAAGCATAAATACTGATCATGATAATTACAATCATTGTAATCTTGTTTTGCAGACACAGGATATACAAGAAGAATCACGTAGTTACCTAACTTTTTGACTGGTTACCCGAAGTCAATTGTTTTGCATGATTACATATACACTGCCATAGAGGAAATACCATATCTTTCTAAATAAATACAAACTAAGAAATTCAATACAAATTCCCGTGCTTTTAGTTTTCATCCCTGCATAATAACCACACGTGAATAGAAAGTGTACTTAGGGAATACATGTCTTTTCATTTACTTAACTGGATCAGTGGTAAGAGCATGAAGCTGGAAGTTAAGAGACTTGGCTGCTGTTTCCTGTTGTGCCATTCAGTTGCTTGATGATGTTGTGTAAATGATTAAGTTCTCTGCCTTTGTGTTCTCATGCTAATTTGCATGTCTCTCATGCATGTTATGAAACTTATA
The DNA here is from genome assembly GCA_032353885.1 of Nothura maculosa. NCBI lineage: Eukaryota > Metazoa > Chordata > Aves > Tinamiformes > Tinamidae > Nothura > Nothura maculosa. The sequence continues at coordinate 2,466,705 of JAUBOD010000981.1, read as the reverse complement.
GTGAAATGAACTAAGTAAAGGCATCAATGCAAAAAGTGTGATTTTGAGATGAATTTGGGCCTATGACAAACCTATATTGTTACTCTTTTATCATTACTCTCCGATTGCTCTTTCTGTGATTTCTGGAGACTATATAAAGATGATAACAATCTTCTGAGGTGTTATGAGATGACAGAGCTTGTTACTTCATTTTAAAGAGCATTGTACTATTTTTTGGCTCTCTAATGCATAGTGAGGACAAGCGCCACAAGTTGGCTAAGCAAGAACATTCAGACTGATGTCCAGGAGGAGTGTACAAAACCAGACAGCTGTTGCTAAAATATCTGCTGCTGTTGTTGGCACTTCTGCTGCTGATTCTGCTCCCATTTAGCGTCCCCCAAGGTCTGAATGACACTGATCAGAGTTTGTCTAAGCCAGGAAGATGAAGCCAATTTTTGTAACGAGAAAATTTAAGTGCTAGTGCAGGAGATTAGTACCCTCCTGCTGCTTACTATAGGGTGATGGGACTGTGGTGAAGCAAAGCTTGGTGCATCGAAACAGTATCAGTAAAAACAGTAACTTCTTCTGCAAACAGCAATGTTTTGGCATCGTGACTAAGAGGCACCAGAATACTTTTAATACTTAATTAGATTACAGTTTAAATGCATGCATATTAAATGTGCAATGTTTTTAATCCAGCATCAGAAAATACAAGCAAAGGTGACCAGATGTTCCACTTTGATAGATTAAACTCTTTTTTTCCTCCCTAATAAAATGTCCTGCTGTCCTGGTGATTTTCCTGGCTGAAATGTGGCATGCTTCAATAACTGTTTATATAAGAGCAGGGACTACAGTCTACTGTTCTACTCTCCCAAGACAGTTGTCTATCCATTAAGCTAAAGAGTCATATTGTTTCTTGTTCTAGCTTTGCTGTCTCTCCCTCTGTCCCTCCAAACACATTTAATTGTTTCATAGAATGTTGAACAACTTAAGAAAAGTTTATAGACACTTTTCCATCCTTGTTGCTGAACAGTACAGCCTGCGCTGGCAAATGGGCAACTCACTTGAAAAACAGAAAATGGAGAGATTTAATGCCTTAAAATAAATGGAAGATAAAGCTTCCATCACTTCACATTGGCAAGGTATTCCAGCCTCTGCATTATTAAATAAAAGAGAACATATATTATGTTTCTTAAAAAGAAAAAAAAAGGACAGGAAAAAAAGGACTTTTATAATGAAAGAGGTAGTTATTTGATTTTCCAAGAGCAAACAAGACATTTCCAGTAGAAGAAGGCTGTCCTCTGTAGTCCTGAAAAGAGTGAGCTAGGGAAGGAATAGGATTTTTTTTTTTTTTTAAGTTACAACACTGATTTTTTTTTCCACCACTTAATGTACCTCTTTGTTCAGCACTTGGAATGGTGTGAATCCTTATTCTGATGCAAGTATTATTTTTCCTGTTCTCCCAGAATATCTGCATTACTGAGAATTTGGGAACATGATGTGATGCCTGATGCCTAAAAGCTTAACCAGTCTAAGTATCAGGTACTTGAGTTCCCTCATAGGTAGAATTTTAAGTTACTGATGTATCATCATACCAAGGATACTGCATTAACCTATAAATACTATAGTCTCTGTTTCTAAAACTAGTAGTTCGAGTCAACCTCTTGGAGCTCCTTTTTCTCTTTTCTGGCAACAGGAGGAGACCTGGGCTACAGAATAGCCCAGATAAAGACCTTTAATTAGGTGGAATTGGACCTTTATGACTGTACAAGTTTTCTTATGTTCCCCATGCCCACACAGTTTTTTATTTCCTGCCAACTGCTTTTGTTTAGAGACTTTTTACAGCTTCTGAAGAAGGGTAGAAATTTTCTAAAATATGGAAATATGCTACAAAGTAGTATTGGAGACGTATTCAGAAATGCCCTCCTACTCTTCAGTGTCAGGCATCATGTTCCTTCAGACTTCCTCTGTGAGTTTATGGGGCACGCTTCTAAATCCTTTTTGAGGAGATGCATATGTTCTTGTGGCAATTTTTTTTTTAACTTGTATAAACTTTGTAGATAACTTCCCATCTTTTACTCCCTTATGCTTGGAAGATATTTCACTGGTTTCATGTAACTATTATTCAATCTGTTAAAATCCTGTTTTCAACTGTACTTGATATTGCTGAATGTAAGCAAGTGGAGAGTAGGAAGAGGAGATGGTATACATGTGTGCGTATATTTATAAATATATATGTTTGTGTGTGTGGATTTGTTTTTCTTCAGTAAGGACTCCCTGAAGTGATATGTCTTGATTTGTAATTTCGCCACATTTAAAAGAAGCAAAGGAAGACAGAAGTCAGCTCTGGCATAGGTCACAGTGGCTATCTTGAGAAATCAGAAGGGAGTGTTTTCATAACCGATGTTAGAATTTGGCCTGAATAACAGTGTAGCCACAAGTAATTACTTTTCATAAAACTGGGATTGATAGCTAGAGGTAATAGGCATAGTTACCATTTTCAACTGAGTAATGTTCATAATGGTATCTTCTCTGACATTTGAAATGCATCTCTCTGAAGGACCAAATAGATGCTGTAGCAACAGATAGGCAGAAATTTAGTCCTGCTCATTTAAACTTCCCATTACTAATAAACCATCTTAATTTGCCTGAGAGTTATTGAATTTTGGCAGGGTAGAATGGAAATATAGGAGCACTGACCAATCTGAGGAATTTAAAACTCTCTGGAATGCGGAATGCTTGAGTTTTCCAATCATTTATGAAATGAAGATTTTGTAAAAAAAGTAATTTTTCTGAGCCATTCTAAATGGTTTGCTCATTCCAAAATACAGTTTATTCTTATTTTGTTTCATGATCAGGTAATTTCACATTTATTCACACTTCATGATCAGATCAGATGTTTTCACTAAAATAAATTGTTATTTATATAATGATTATATACATATTATTTTTTAAAAAATCCAGAATTGTATTCTCTTTCTGTATTCTTTCCTAAAACAACTGCTCAGCTTTTAAGCATTTGGCAATATGCGTGAATTGCCGTGAATGTTCCAGGATTGTTGTCCTTTTTTAGCCTAGATATTATGTTTAGAAGTGCATTTAAAGTAAATTCTTAGCTTTTAATCATAGTCTCAGCATTAATGTGATTACCTCTAGGAAGAAGCCATAAAGATAGGGACATATATAACTTCCAAAAAGTAAAAAGTGTAGAAAGTCAGTTCAGCTTCCAGCATTTTGCACACTTAAGGACATAGCTATAGTCAATATTTGTTTTGATGATGCAACACTTTTAACTTTGTGTTGAGTAACTGAAAATACTGTCTCATGGTGAAGTTTCACTCAAGATGAAAAATAAGTCAAGCAACTGTCCAAACTTGATACTTCCACAAATGTATTTCAGACTCTATGAAAGCTGAAGCATTGGCAGTCAGGGGAAAAACTCCCTGAGGAAATGCTTGAAAGTAGTAGCACTTTATTTATTTCTTCTTACTCCACAAACCTAATTTCATATCCATCTAATGAGAGACAGAGGCTTTCCATCATACTGCCTGCTTATATGATTCATGTGTTATACTGCTTCTTCAACCTTTTACTTCCGTAAGAATGTTAGTGGTCTGTCATTTTCAATTTCAGGTAAGTATTGTAGTAATATGTCATTTTTTATGTCTTTATTATACCCTTCACATTTTATTTTCTTTGTTAACAGTAAAGTCCTTGACCCAGTTAAACACAAAGGATCGATCTTTGGCTTGCCATTTCACAACATTTTTAAACTTATGAATCAAGGATCCTTTTCAATGCTGAATATATCCATGGTGGCATATGCATGTTTTTATATGTTTTGTTTAAAATAGCTAAGCAAAGTGAAGGGGCTAAATACTTCTATTCTAAACTTAATGTCTTTTTGTCATTGTTGTTTTTGTTTTTCTTTTTTATTCAATGAAATGCAGTCTTTGCATGTAAGGTGCAGCACAGCAAAATTAATCGAGAATGCAGCCAGCCTCATTTTACATAAGGAATATAGGAGTGCAGCAAAATGAACGGTACTACACAGCCAGAGTTCAAGAATTCAGGTCTTCAAGTCTATGCTTTGTCCTCTGGCTTTACTTTTATTTATTAAAGTAAGCAGGCTTTAGAAACAAGGTTTTTTGGTGGAATAGGTGCCAGAAGGCAGCAGTCTATAGTCAATTTCTTTTAAGGACTGATTGAACACTACTTCATTATGTAAACACATGTCAGACTATGAAGAAGAAATTCAGAAGCATGGCATGATTATTGCAGGTGTTTTTGTCTTATGAACATAACCTGAGAGTTATAACTTAAGAGGGTAGCCCAAATGATTCTAGCAAATTGTTTTCAGATTTTGAAAGTTTCATTTACAATCCTGAGGCTGTGTGCAGTTGTGTACTTATGTATGTATTTATTTATTTATTTAATGAAACAGAGAGCACAAATGATTCTCAAAAGATTTGTCTTTGTGTTTAGAATTTTACATCCACAACGTACTTTTTTGAGGCAAAGCATCCCCTCTTTCTCAAGTTTGGTTATAGTTTAATGCTAGTACTCTCAGTTCTGTACTATAAACTAATTAACTTTGCCTCTTTTAGACTTTTTGATGTGGTTTTTATTTTTTTCTTACTGAGGAAAACAGCACCTTAGCATCTGCAAAGCAGAGATTACAGTCATGCATCATACTGATTTTTTTTTGTAGAGTGTTGGTTTTGCTTCAAAATTTCTCCCTTGTGACACACTCCATGAGGAACTATCAAGTCTGTGGGCAGCAGACAACCTTGAAGTGTTTCCACTGCTGTTCAGAAGTAATTAATGATTATGTCTTCTACTCTCACCCTGCACCTTCCACAGATATGCTTTTGCTCTTGTGTTATGGAGACATGAAGTACTTGTCCTAAAAAAAAAAAAAATAATGCTCCAGAAGGATGTTTTCATTGACAAATATTTACCTAAGCCTTATAGACTTTATTGATCAAGGCTTGAGACTTCATCAAATAAGCAGAGCAGTACCACTTTTAGTCATTGAAATGCTCATGTTTTCTGAACCATTTCAAGGAAACCTATTTGGTAGTGTGAGAGAATTGCTTGAGAAGGGGGAAATTAGAGGAAAAAAATGGCCTAACAGAAGTTATGACATTACAGAAGCTTGCTTGAAGTGAAGACAGTTGCCACTTACAGGATGGTTGGTATGTATGGAATCTACTTCTCTACAATTCCTTTGGCAAGACAGTCTGCCCTCCTTGCTTGCATTAATGAGAGTAAACAAAAAGTGGAGCAGAACGGAGACACCCTGGCCAAACTCCGTTGTAGTCCCTGCAGAGGTGGCAACCTAGTCGTACTCATGTAGCTGATAAGCCACATGGTGCTGGGCCCACAATGGTGGCAGGTCAGTCCCTTCTGATGGACTTTGCTCAAACTTCTCATTCTAATCCCATCATAATATACCCTCCATTGTATGTTACCCACTTCCAAGGTACAACCCCTCCTCATTGAATGTGCTCTTTAGATTTTCAGTTAACTTGAGAGACTTTTTAAACCAATCAATAACAGAAATATGTATGACTAGAGTCACTCAAGCTGCACCTAAATGTAAAAGAATATACATTTGGGATACTAAGTGAAGGTAGTAAGTGAAGGTGAACTAAAGTGAGTAATAAGTAGGAAGGAAAGATGAAGTCAAGAAGGAAGAAGGAAAGAAGGAAGAGAAGAGACTCCATTGTAAGTTCTGGATCAGTCGATAGGCTGAGCTACTCTCCTCTGCTCGGGTCTGGACACTGCCTGCAGACTCCTTAAGGTTGAGAGCCCTCTCCCATCTTCTGAGATGAGTGATGATTGCACATTTGTACATTAGATTCTAGCTAAGAACCCCACACTATAGTAGGGAATTTCCTATGCTAACATCTGAAACCTGTTCTCTAAATGCTGCATTTGAAAAAATTGTGCTATTTGTGAACTCAACTCCTTGTTTTGAAGGTGATCAGAGCAACAGACAACAGGCTGTTTGTGAACCTGGTACCGCCAGAGTTGGGTCTATAACTGATCAAACTATTTGTGAACTTGACTACTTGTTTTGATACCAAACTGGGAGGAGTAGCTGATAGCCCTGAAGGCTGCAGTGTCATCCAGAGGGACTTGGACAGACTGGATGACTGGGTGGTGAGAAATGTCATGAAGTTCAACAAGGGCAAGCACAGAGTCCTGCACTTAGGGAGGAATAACCCTGGACACCAGTACAGATTAGAGGCTGACCTGCTGGAGAGCAGCCCTGCAGAGAGGGACCTGGGCGTCATGATGGACGAGAAGATGACCATGAGACAGCAGTGTGCCCTGCTGGCCAAGAGGGCCAGTGTGATCCTGGGGTGCATTAAGAAGAGCATCTGCAGCAGGTCGAGGCAGATGGTCTAGTCAGCGCTGGTGAGGCCACGTCTGGAGTACTGTGTTCAGTTCTGGGCTCCCCAGGTCAAAAGGGATGTGGAGCTGCTGGAGAGAGTCCAGCACAGGGCTACCAGGATGATCAGGGGCCTGGAACATCTGTCCTATGAGCAGAGGCTGAGAGAGATGGGCCTGTTCAGCCTGGAGAAGAGAAGGCTGAGGGGGGGACCTGATCAGTGTCTATAAATACCTCAAGGGAGGCAGTGAGGAGGATGGGGCTGGCCTCTTTTCAGTGGTGGACAGTGAAAGGACTAGAGGAAACAGCCACAAGCTGAGGCACCAAAAGTTCCAGAGGAATTTAAGAAAACATTTCTTAGCAATGAGGGTGGCAGAGCCCTGGAACAGGCTGCCCAGAGAGGTTGTGGAAGTTCTTTGGAGATCTTCAAAACCCACTTGGATGCAGCCCTGTTCCATGTGCTGTAGGTGATCCTGCGTGTGCAGCAGGGTTGGACTAGATGACCTCTGAGGTCCCTTCCAACCTTAAGCATTCTATGATTCTGTGATTCTAAGAAGGAGATTGGACCTACAGTCGACAGACTGTGAATCCAGGACTGCCAGAGTCAGGCCTATAGTTACCCTGGTATTTGGTATCTATGTTAAGAGATGAGTGCAGCCACCTCCAACCCCTCTAACCTTTGGGGATCGACTGGAATGCAAGGAGATTTATCTCTTACAAAATTCCACAACCCCCTCATCAAACCACAACAGGTAGTGATTACCAAAAACTATAATTTAGCTTAATCTGCTGCTGTCTTATTATAGATATTGGGATTTGTTAGCTTATTTGTTAGCTTATATTATATTTTAATTATTAGAGAGGAGGGAAGGGGAGGTTTTGATTCCACACAGACTGTGTA
>JAUBOD010000981.1:2438780-2459325 GCA_032353885.1 Nothura maculosa | reverse complement strand
GATTTCCATTGTGGCTTTGGACATTTTTGGTAGCTCACAACATCCACACATTCTAAATTGCATACTGTAAAAATATCTTAAAACTCAACTAATTATCACAGCTGGCAGGCAGCTACCTATCCTCTCCATTTTGTATATATGGTAACATCTGGTGTGAAAATTTTATATATGTATTTATTTACATATATATATATATATATATATACTTATATATATACACACTTTTTTTTTTTATTTGGGAATAAGGACTATCCACTGCTTTGATGGTAACCTCGAAAGATAAATTGTAATGTAGGCAGAAAAAGTCATTTTCAAAGGAAAGTGGATTAAGCACCTAATACAACAGACATATGTCTGTGGTCATAGTCCAGGCCATGTCAATTCATAGGAGTAAATCATCTTGTATGCTTTACTAATTTGAAGTGAATGACAACTAGAAATGTCTAATGGCTGAATCTCAAGCCATATATTATTGTAAAGTTATGTTCTCCAAAACTTGCAATAAGATTTGATATATTACTTTGATTCTATTTTAATATACCTGTTCCTTTAATGACTACCCGCATTAATTTGCTATATGAAAGGAAGAAATATACTCAAAGAGGTTTAGATGTGCTAATACTTAATCCTGCTAAACTGCCTTTGGCCTTGGTCTGTGTTAAATGTACAACTTATTTTTTTGCTCAGTGATGCCAAGAAATTCTTGAACATAAAACTGGCAACCTCCCATTCAGAGAAAGGTGAAACAGTACTTATCAATGGATGAAGCTATAAAAACCATACTTTTGTTGCCAGGTCTCTAATTAAATTTACCTTTTATTACCCCCTTTTTTTTCCTTTTTTTTTTGGAGGGGGAAGATGGGGATTTATTTCTCTCCTTTAAAGCTTTAGCTTGCCTCTTAAGCAGGATTTAAGATCTAAGTGTAGCTGTCCTTCAATTGTTCTCTATTTAAACCCTCCCTACTATCACCACACTAAAATTTGGAGAATGACGCTTAAATGGAATGCGGAATTGCCTGGAAATAAAATAAGATGGGATCATAGAGTGGAATCTTCAAGATAAAGTGGTCTAGAAGCTTAAATATCCTTGAAAAAGCAGATTTTAGAGGCAGACCTAAAGGACATTGATATCTAAACTATCACTTCCATGCATGCATCTAAATGACACATGAAATTGGCTCAAAACCAATCTCACCAACCAAGCTTAGTTTTCTGAGCGTCCCTAAACATCTCTACTTTAATCCATTTATTTTCCCATATATTTATAATTCCTAGGCTGTACATGTCCACGTGCCTGACCCAGAAGCCTCAGAAGCCTATCTGTGATCCACCTGCTGATTATCTCTTCACCTACCTTTCTGATAAGGTCCCTTCTGCAATATGATCATGACCCTTGTCATGCAGCACAGCAACATTCAGATTAACAGAAGACATACCTCTTCCTATCTCTTTTATTTAAACATATGAGGTTTTATCAACAACTGATACGTGATCAGAGCAATATTCCAGAGAATGAAAGACCTGAGTCTTGAGTTCAAAACCCCCATTTTCAGGCCAAGCAACTTCTGGCCCTCAGCCTCCAGCCTGCTGGGGGCTGCAGGATCATCAGCCTAGAATTCACACTAGGTGAGTGAAAATGCACGTTCCTTCTGGCTCCCTTCCTCCTTCGCTGAATAATAGCCATTATGAGAAATGCAGTAATATTCATAGGTCTGAAGGGAAAGAAAGCACTGAGCAAGAGGACATTTGCCCAAACGAAGATGGTTGCTATTAAAACATTACAGTCTTTTGAGTCATATTGATGTACATTAGCTAAAATTGTCTGATTTTTTAAAATCAAATATTAGCAAAATTAGTATGGGAGGGTGGGTTTAAACACTGCATAATGAAATAAGGGCAGTGATACATTTGGCACTTCCTATCTTCTAACATCCACAAAGAAATCAAGAACTACTTTTTTATAAGGACTGGAGTCTTATTTGTTGGTAGAAAAACTTGATGGAAGCTTTTTGAATATTATGCAGCCCATTCAAAAATTTTGCAATGAATTGCAATGAAATCAAATTGCAATGAACTGAGTAATACATGAGGACCAGAAGGAAAATCTTCTCAAATAAGCTCAGTATATTTTCTACAGGCTCAGCAGAGAGGTTTATTTTGCTTCACTTAGTTCAGCAGCTCCCTGTGCACCACAAGGGCCGTGTCATGATTGATGTTTTAATAATGTGAAGGTGGCACCCAGCGTCAGCCATCCAATTCAAGGGTTCAGCATCTCTGTGAGTCTGCTTTAATCACCAGCTGCCATTTGAGGAGTTGGCAACACAAGCAGTGTTGTCAGCCTTGTGTCATGGCAAAACAGCAGGAAATCCTGAAATATACAGAATTCCTGGAAGGAGAATATGGGGCAAAATTGCAGAGGACGAAAGCAATGATGGCATCCATTTGAGTTGCTCAAGTAGACATTCCATAGGCAGGTCAACCCAAAATGGGGTGAGTGTAAGCATCAAATGCCAAAATATGTAAAAGGCAAGTGTATTCAATTACAAGATAAGAAGTTTTAGTGCTTGCTTTGTTTTTTTGAGTACTAGTAGGTAACAACATTGAATATAACTTGTTTCTACATTTTGTATCACTGTACTTTCTGGTAATCAAGGGAGTGGCATTCTTGCATGACTTACTGTGTGTGGGATGCTAAGATATTTACTAAGATATTCCTGTGTTAATTGCCACCCTGTGTCAACATTTGGGGGATCATTTAACAATATGACTGTGAACTAAAAATTAGTATAGGAAATATGAATGTCCTAATTTAATGCCAAAGTATAACTTACTTTGGACTATTGGCATAACTGATTGCAAACAATGTTTTTTGCTATGCAAGTAAGAGCAACCTGAGAACTTATTAATACTTTCTTGGATTTTAGAGAGATGAACTTCTTTAGAGCAACGAGATAAAATAGCTTTAAAAATTCAAGCCATTTTGTCTTTTGCTTTAAAACACACAGATATTCAGTAAACATGACCTATTATGATAAAACACCTGATTGCTGCAAAGAATAGCCAAACACCGTGACACCTGGCTCATAGCTTTTAAGCATAAATTAATCAGTTTTAAAATTAGGAACATATTATGGGACATATGAGAGACTGCAAAAGCCCAGAAGTTCCAAAGAGAAATCTAAAACCATTCAGGCTGGTGTGTTCCTAGCCTCACTAAATCAGAGAAAATGAGTTTTATGAACAATCCACCAGATGGGAAAGTGTTCACATACCACAAAATGTTGATCAGATTTATTCGAAAAGCAAGCTGTAACCATATGCGTATGAGAGGAAGTAAAATGGATTTTCAGATATGCAGTGACTGCTGTCAAGCTTGCAGCTGTATGAATTTAATGCTGTATTGCTGTTTCTACAGTAGACTTGATTTCACTTACCTGTTTGCCAGCTAGTATGATCAATATTGATTCATTTTTACAAGCAATTAAATTGAAAAACATAAACAATCTTTTTTTTTGACTTTTCACCAGGCAGTATTACGTATCTGCATTTTTGACAGACGACATATTAATACCATCGTAACCAGAATCTTTGTGCAGAAAACGACCACACTGATACCATGACATCTTTTTAAGTCCAGAATTTCTCATTCCTAATTTTTTTCATGTTGTGGTCACTAACATGTATTCTACTACATTGGCTTCAGATCATCTGCTGGAATTGGAAGAGAGCATATAAATACTTACACCTGCTTGCAAATGAATATAGCTCTCTGTTGTAAGATGAGAAACATTTTTTGTCAAATCAAAAAAAATGGAATAAAAGGTATTTCATTGTATCATTCACCCATGATGCTAAGGCAATTACGCCTAAGTGATTCCTTATGCTTTTGTCTAGTATCATGTCATTAGAATTGATGTAATTTTTATTGGTAAGCTTTCAGAAGCAGCTGGTGGTTTTAGGTTGGATGACTAAATGGTCCTTTTCACAGTGAACTGCTAAATTCAGTAGGAGCTCAAATCATTCCAAAAATCAAGTGATTTAAAAACACCTTAAATAGGATCCAAATTTGCCAGCCATTTAGGAAAGGCTGGATCTCAAAAACATTTATAATCATGTAGGGGAAATGACATTTTTATACTCTCATGGATTTGCCACCTTTTTTTTTTCACTAAGAGAAGGAAATTTATGTTAGGATCGCGGAGTATAGAGTAAAAGGTCACTCTCCTGAACTATGAAACTTGTGTGTTTTATAAGATTCCAATGAAGCTGTGGATATATTGGTAACAGTTGCCAGTGACGCATGTATATATGTATATATGTATGTATTTTCAGGTAGCTGAGGATTATTTCATTTGCAGAACAGTTTCCTTACTATCATCCCTGACTTTGTCAAATCAAGGTTGCCTTTTTGCACTGTGCTAGTCTGAGGTTTTAAACACTGGTAGCTTATTAAAGGCCATTTCCTTGTAGGAAGTCTCTTCTACAGTACATCTGCATTAGTTTTTTACTGATTTGTGGGTGATATTTCAGTGCTGACCTCACACAGTGTCTTCACTCCTTCAGCTACATTAGTCTTCAGGCACAGCTGTAGTTTTACATTCTGTGAGGTAGGAAGTAAGTGAATGTTTTTCATACGTGATTCTCATCCACCATCCTTCAGGAGACATTTAAGATATAGGTCAACTACTAATTCTTTGTCTTACTATGTAAGGAAGAATTTGGTTAGTGTTTTGAAAGAGATATAAAAAGAATAAGTACATCTAGTTACTGGTAACTAGTTTTAATTAATTAATTTATTTGTTTGCTCTCCTACATTACTTCTTTCTGCTTTTCTCCATATTTTATTTATTTTATTATTCCTTTTTAGATTTCATTGGAAAATTATTGTGATTAGATGTTGTATTTATATAGTATAACATCCTGTTTAGGTTTAATATTTTAGAAATGTCAACATAAATTTTAAATACTGTTAGTCTGAGTAAAAGAGATGCTGGTAATCTCCCTGATGCACAGAATTTTGTTCTGAAATGTTCAAATGGTGGTGGGATGTTAGCACTGCTATTTTTATGATGAAAAATATTCAATGATTATTCAACTCTAAATCAAAAGATCAAATAAAAACGTGTCAAATATGGCTCTGGTATCTCTATAGGACACAAACAATTTCAGATAATGTATTAAAATGCAGGACATAAATTATGCATTGCATTCAAAAGGGTCAGATGCGAAGCAAAGATTTTGAAATGAATGACTCCTCTAACCTCTCACATAAGAAATCTCCTCTCAGTTCATATTTCTCCATCTTCACTCAGGAGAGATGCTGGGAAGGGTGCTACCCTTCTCTTCCAGTTCAGGAGCGGGAACCCGTCATAGCCCATGGTCACCTTGTTACATCTACATGGGCATTGAAATAGCCCTTGAAACCCCAAACCAGAACAATTCTCCCTCTTAGTGCATGCCAGCAGCCTCACCAAAGAGCAAGCAATGCCATGTTTCACATGTTTTTGTGGATTCACTAGCACTACTGCAGTTACCATTCTGCTGACAAGAACTAATGAACTGGCCATTCCTTCTTGGGAGAGCTGGTTCCGTGGCATAGCAAGAGCTCTGCTGCAGAACTGGAAAAGGTTCAAGGTGAATAGCTCCCCTGTGGGCTCCCAGCTGGCTTCAGAGGTATGCTGCATAGTGAACACAGAGGGCTTGAAGTTCTTGTGAAAGAGACACTTTATTTGGGGTTGTTTCCTCACTGACTGATTTAAAACTAAGAGGAATTGCTACTCTTCTCAGCTTCTGCCAGGGAAGTCAACTTCTATCAGCATATCTCATTCTATTGTAAAAGTTTAATGAATGTTCTTCTTGTTTTTCTTTGGGTGTGATGACCTATACGTCCATTTTTTTTGTTGTTCTGTTTTGTTTTGAAATCAGTACCCAATCTACTCCATTACAACTAGTTCTCTCAACTTTGTCACATTTTTCAGGATATTTTTCTTTTATTTTTTTCTGAATATTACAGTTTCTAAATAATGTTCCTGAGAGGAAGCCTTTGTTAAGCAACTAAACTGACTTTAAATTAAAATATGTTGATTAGAGAAAAGAAATTGAAAAGTCTATCTTGATCTTTCAAAAGCTGAAAGCACAAACATCTTTTCCCTGTTATCATTTTTTATATCCTTTATTTCAAAATGTTTAAAAGATCTTGGGAATACCTTATCTGTTCTCTTTTAATAATGAGATTTTTAATCTCAAAAGATAGAAATAAGGATAGATCTTTGTGAAGTTCAGGTGAACTGTACTGTTAGTCTGTACCTGTGGGCATAATGCAGAAGGCTGATGATGAAAGATTTAAACACAAATTCTCCTTTACTAGGAAGACAGGAGAGGGAAGGTACAGAGGGGGCAGGAAGGAGGCAGGCAGCATTAAGGTCAATCTATGGCATGGAATTCTTCCAGATTTGAGCCAAACATGTTTACATTCTGACTATTACCTACTTAGTTTCTAGAGTCCCCACAAGATTTTCTGTTGGCTTAGATGGTTCACAAGTACTAAGATCACTGAGGCCGTGATAATGGCATTACTGTCTCTTATGTAACTTCTTCAGCTTGATCTAACTTTACATCAGGGACTCAGGGCATCATACAGAAAGACTATTTATTATAGCAACAAAAGAAGAGATAAAAATGACTCCACAGTCTAGATTATGCTCTAAATGCTTTTACTGTCACAGAAACAAAGGAGGAGGAAATACTGTCATTCTCCAGGTATAAATGAATGAAGCTTGTGACATGGTCTGACTGGTATTAAAAACCGTGTGATTTTTTGGAAGGACACAGGCATATGATGCTTTCAGCCTACTGGTAGAAGCCAGAGATATTGAGCTTGTGTGTGTTTTTCTTTATTGCTTTTTCCTGTAAGGTCAAGCCTCCTGAGATTGCTCTTCCATCTGGTCACACGTCTGCCTCATTCATTGGCTCTGCACTTAGTCTGCTGTTGGCAACTCTAGCATGACAAATAAAACCTCTTAAGTCATCAAAGCTCTAAACTTGCCTTCTGCTACACATAAAAAAACAGAGATTAGTGGCAGCACCAGCTTCTCTTTTCCAAGGAGGAAAGTAGCTTGACAACAAAGCTCATTCATACCTACTTTTAAAGGTTTGGATATGTTTTGCCTTGCTAAGTGATCGGCATTCCAAGACTCTGAATATCCTGAGCTGAAAGACTGATTGGATATTAGCTTGGTTATGCTGTTTGCTCTAATTTAGATTTATGGCTGTGACACTTGAAGGAACAGATCTCTCGTATCAGACACAGAAGTGTTAAGTTTCCTTTTTCCTGTAGAATACAATGTTTTATTCACTGGCAAAATTCCCACCCCAGCAATATGATAAGAATAAATTATATACGTTTACATGGTAATTTTGTGAATTCTTAATTATGAAATGGAACCATCATCTGAAAGGAAGTAATTTATCTGGCAATGGAAAAGAATAAATCCATTAGTCCCTATATAAATTGCAAGATATAACAAGAATGATAGATTTATGTTTGCTTTTAATTTTCTTCCATTGTGTTAAAAAAACCCCAAAACTTTAAAACCTTTAACATTTGAGTATTGATTAGGAGTAAAGGGTGAATAAATTCTGCTTGATTTAGAGTTAAAACTTTCATTCTGACAATTTTAGGGGAGCATATTAAAGCTTGTTAAAAAAAAAAAAAGCAGTATAAATAGCATTTTTAGAGGAGTAGAGCAGCAGAATTCTGGTTGGTGCAAAGGTTAAATGTTTTGTGGTGCCAGGGTTAAAGGTTTGTGACCTTTTATAATTACAGTTATACTACACAGAGAATTAATTTACTCTTCTTGTAGTCATGAACAGTACTTTGGATATTTCAAAATGAGAATGCAAATATTTCTCCATACTCTGCTAGTAATACAGAGTAGCAGTTAATTGCCTTACAGTGATCGAGCTACTTAGTTGTTGCTCACAACAAGGATCTGTTCCAAAGTACAGAAGCAAATATGTGTATCTACCAGGCATTTGCAATTTTAGAGTATTTTAGCTGGTGAGTATCTCCACATAAAAAAAAGGACTCGGGTACACTCATATGTGTATATGTGCTTATAATGCAAAGGCAGTATAAGAGAATATAAGGAAAGAAGAAGAGTATGAAGTGTACTTACAAGATGAATCTACCCAGTCATTCTATGTTGAAAAACCAACAAAAATAGTGATTACTTTTTGACAGACATTGCTATTGGTGGTTATAGATATTGTCTTTTATTGTATGCTATTATAAGGAGTATACTTACTCCTTTTTATTGTCAGCCCAAGTTGCCACATTAGCAAATCTAAGTGCTTGAGAACACCAACCAAAACCTCTGTAGATCATAAATCCCCAAGACTAGAGCCAACCTCGGACCAGATACTAAATCAGAGCAGATGAGAGCATCCGGTGTTCATTTCAAATATTCTTTCCAAACCTGCTCCCAATAGTAGGACCGTACTCTCCATTTCAACCTTGTTCTGTCCAGAAACTGAATACGACCTGGAGGAGAACCTGAACTTAATCCTTGAGTGGCTTTGGTACATGCTTTTCAAGCCCCCTCTATCTACAGCTCTGAGCACTTTCTCTCAGTCATGATTCACAGTTCAGCTTGTCCCTGCTAAAAGGCATCAGTAAAGAGATTGGTTGCCTCCAAACTCACAGGACCCAGTGTCCTCTATACCTCCCTGGACTAGCATAGCATATTTATTAAATATACTTGCCTGAATTTTAAGAGCTTTTTTTTTAATGAACATAAAAATATTTTTTGATTAAGATGTAAAATGTAATTTAATCTTGCTGAGATAGTAAGAGATATGAATTTCCTCTCTTTGCTTTTCCACGAAAGCAAGCTTTTTGCAGACCCTTTGTTATTGCTGTTACTCCAAGTTTTACTGAGGTATTATACCTATCTCCCCAAGGAGTATGGAAGAATTAGCATGAAAGTCTTATTGTTAGATGACATGTTGACTGCAAAACACATGGTTAGTGGAGTGTACAAGTATACTTTGGTATCTACAGTTTCACATCTAGTACTTCATCAGATGATATGAAAATACATTTTGAATATTTCTACTTTATTCGTGTTATGCACTATAGAGGTACCTATTTCTGTTCTCATGGAATGCAGCAGAATTTTATCACTGTTCTCAAGAAAGCCTAACTAACCCTTCATCACCACTTCTGGAAAAATCTCACATTATTAAAGAGAAGTAAAGATGAAGAAAGCTATAGAAAGCACACTAAAATTTACAGAATCAAAAAGTCAGTGAGCTTCTTATGATAAGTCTTTTGAACAGTGCCATACTATCAATATAGTACTTTTCCATTTTTTTCCCAAGAAAAAAACTGTCATGATTCTTTCTAGAATCCTCCAAATCTCCTGCTTCTATTTATTTTTTTTTAATTAGGAAAAATTAAAATGCTGACATTCATTATTACTCTATGTGGGACATGATTTTAATTATCTCTAAATTATTTGCAGCTCGTTCTTCTTGTAGCAGAAAATAATCTCCCGGTGGTAGAAAAATTATGCCAGCTACAAATCATAAATTTAAGACAATGATATTTTTCAAACATATTCAATCTTTTTTTCATTCTTTGTATTTTTTTCAGGCTTGGTAGCTGGTATCCCTGTAACAATCATTAGGCATGGGCAGACTTGCTTCATTGATGTGCTGTGTGAAGACTCTTCAAGTTCAGAAGGAATAGAAAGGTTAGTAGAGTGTTGCTTATATGCTTCAGTGGTCTGTGACAAACTTCCAGTCATGCTCTTATCACAGCTGAAGAATTTAATTTTTAAAAGGTGCTAAAGGTAAAGCATATCTTTATGCTTTCAAAGTCTGTAGAAGCAACTGAACACACACAAAATGATAATTCAGGTAATAGCAATAAAAGCCATGCTTTTATATGGTAATATTATCATGTAGAATCAGTCTGAGGAATTCTCATGTCCTCCTATTGAAAAAGTTTAGTCAAAATAATTTCCTGTGGCTTTCATGGATGAAACTCTGTCCATAGATACTTTTTGGTACGTTCTAGTCTATAGCAGTCATGTCAGATCCTGTAAACAGATATCATAAAATGAGCTATTAAAATATAAGCAGATAATACACCAGCTGTGAAACAGACAGAAATGGATAGTTATTTTTTATTTCAACTATCTGCACCCTGGATGTGAATTACTGTTTTTTTTTTTTTCATTCATGTCCTGACATAATTATTTTCAGTGGATTTCAGGAATTGGCTCCTTAATCGCTAGTATTGGTTTTAGTACCCTCTATGCAGCTCTTTTGCCTTACAACATCTGGTTCTATCTGTACAAGCTTTCAGGACAATTCTTATGGGTTTAGCAGTAATCACAAAATGAAAACAGATCTATAAGCAGTGAAAGTAACTAGGTTCAAACTTTAAATCTGATTTTTGAAAGAGGCATTTCTTACTATACCCGAATTTCATGCCACTATGTGTAAAAAACAAGAAGCAATCCTAATACTTTATAATATAGTCACGAAGTGATTGAAGTTACCACCTAGTGTACTTCATTCACATTTGAGCCAAGTTGTTCCTCTGTCCTGAAAACTGGTCAAATTTTTCTGATTTGCTGTTACTTAACATTTTTGGGGTGTTGGAGTACTCAGTAGTTATTTCAGGTTGGACACAAACAAAATGTGTCAAACAATTTCACTATGTTTGTCTTTTAAAATGGAAGAAACAAAATATGTTTTTTGATTACCACATACTGTCACTCACTTTGAGCAAGCAAACAAACAAGATAAATTTCAGTATATTGAAACAACATGTGAATTTTGTGGTTCAGTTTTTATTTGACAGTTATCATAATAATCCATACAAATCATTTGAAATCAGTGTGTTCATTAATTGAAATATTTTGTAAACCATCATGACAACATTTATTTGTTATAAATTTTGCAGCATAAAACAAGTTACCCAGATCTAATTCTGCCTGTAACTTTCATGCCTAGGGAACTGAATTTTCAAAATCCTTTAAATAATCAACTAGAATATATGTTAGAAAATAGATTTATATTTTTGGAAGAGTGTTTAAAACAATGTAAACCAAAAAAGTTTTTTCTTATTCCCACTGCAGCTTTAAAATGAAATCAATATAATGTTTTAAGCTTGGTGAAATATATATATTTTTAAATGCCAAGGGTAAGTAGGTGATTACAGGAAGACTATCAGTTTTAAGGTCATCTTAAAGCATTATGCACAATTAAATGATTAATCTATATGATTAATTCATATCAACTAAAGAACATTTATGTTTTACCGTTGCTACAAAAACATAATGAATTTCTCATTATGCAAAGATTTAAACTCCCTATGAAATCAATATGGCCTAACACAATAATCTTTGGAGCTCATAATTAATTTTTAATTTCTGTAAGCTCTGTCAATATCAATGAAATGAGGACATAATGATACTAATTAGTCATCTCCTTGACCTGTTTAAAGATGTACACATCAAACATCAAAGTTCTCCCTTGCTTGGAAATTAAGACTGTAATTTCAGACTAGTGTTGTGGTGTGAAGGTGGTGTCAAATCTGTTAAGAGATGAATTCCCTTCCTCAGAAGTCAGAGGGACTGGAGGCAGCTGGACAAATCTCTTCACAGGGATACCAAATACTGTGATAGCTAAAGCCCAGTTCTGGCAGCACCAGATTCACAGTCTGTTCAACTATAGAGCCAACTGTCTTCAAAAGAAGTAATTAAGTTCACAAATACTATGATTTATTCAAATGCAATATATACAAAGCAAGTTTCAAGTGTCAGTGCAGGAAATTCTCTACTACAGTGTGCGGTTCTTAGCTTACTCTAATGTACAAATGCATAATCATCACTCACCCAGGAAGATGGGAGATGGCTCTCAACCTCAAGGAGTCTCCTCAGGTAGCATCCTAATCTGAGGGGAGGAAATGAGGATCAACCCATTCACCAATCCCAGAAGTTACAAGAGAGTCGTCCCCCGCTTTTCCTCTCCTTAGATCACATTTTATTTTATTTTATTTTATTTTATTTTATTTTATTTTATTTTATTTTATTTTATTTTATTTTATTTTATTTTATTTTTTACATTTGTGTGGAGTTTGAGTGACTCTAATTGTACTTAACTTTTTCTTACTGATGAATGTAAAAGTCTCTCATTTTCATTTAAAGGCATAGTTAGAGGAAAATAAAGAGTGCATGCTCAATGAAGAGTAGTTGTACCTATGAGGTGGGAACTTTTGGGATGGAGGTGTGTGTTGGTATTATTATGAGGTCATAATGAATAAAATTTAAAGCCAAGTCCATCTGAAGGGAGTGATCTGCCACCATTGTTGGCCCAGCACTAGCCATCTTATCCTACCAGGTGGTTTATCAGTTACCTGGCAACATCAGGGTGCCACCTCCACAGGGAGTACCATAGATTTTGGCTATGGCATCTACACTCTACTCCACCCTTCATTTATTCTTATTAGCATGTACTAGAGGGATAGATGGTGTTGACTAGGGAACTGCAGAGGAGTCCATGCATATCAGGCATCCTCAAAATGGTAACTATGTCTCACCCCAAGCAAGCGTCTGTAATGTCACAACTTCTGTTAGACCTAGTTCTCTAATTTCCCCTTTCTCAAGCAGTTTTCCCACAATCAGTCATCTAAAGTATCTACGTCAAGTATTCTCTTAAAAGTTATACCTTACCACGAATCTCAGCAGAGCACATTTTTTGAGTGGGATAGTAAACAAAAAATGTAACTTCTACTTGCTTAAGAGTTCATCAGATGGAATAAAAAATTAGATCTAGAAAAAGATATATAAATCTTTATTATGCCAAAATCAGCTATGTTGTTTTTGAAAAATATGAGATAATAGATTTGCTTTGATTAGCACTAGCCTTTTTGCCTTTTTTATGTCTATGACTAAAAAAAAGAACACATTTAAAGTCATTTTAAGTAATATTTGTGTTCTGCTACTTCTCAACGTTTTTTACAAGTGAAAAAAAGATTTCATAAAATATGAGAAGAAATGGAATATTGAACACTGTGGCAGAGAAACAGCTACAGTAAGACTTACAGTAAGACCTACATTTCCAAATTCGTTTCTGTCCCTCAATAGTAGGGACACGCAGCTCATTTTGAATTCCCTGTGGTCTGAAAGAAGTTATCAAGAGAGATACTGTGCTGGTGAGTCCAGCAGTCTGGGTACTAGGTTTAAACAGAGGAAGAAATTTGTCATATGTAGATAAATCAGAAGTTATCTCTTCTAATGTTATGTAATATTATCTAAATAATAGTGAGATCTTTCATTTTCAGATTTAGATCCATCAATACAGAAAGCATAGATTCATTTAGAAAATCTGTATTTTGAAACTTATTTGAAAAGTTGGTGGCTAAGAATTTTGTTCCTCTACAAATGTTGGAGAAGTTGAACATCTCTTACAGCTAAATCCTACAAATCCTAGCTAAATTGTATAAATCCTAGACTAACCACGTTTTTAATTTAAAGTCAACAGAATTGCTCAGTTTTAAGCAAATAAGAAATTCATTTATCTTTTAAACTCATCAAATACTAAAGAGCTTTTTCTGACCAGAATTCATAACCTTCTATCTCGCTTTTTTAAGGAGCAATATGAAAATGCTCTGCAACTGCCTAACATCATAAAATGTACTGCATAGACAGTTAATGTGAACATGAAACAAATGAGAAGGAACGATAGGAGGCAAATCAATGCATGGGGAGAAAAAAAAGAAAGAAAAAAAGAAAAAAAGATTTTCCTCAGTAATATATTAAAAAAAAACCAGGAAACTATGTCATGATTTTGTCTTTGATGATGTGGCTCTTGCAATAGGTAAGATAAAGGGGCAGATGGTGCTGATGGCATTCAACTGGCCGTAGTTCTATAATGTGCTAATAGGTACTTTGAATGAAATGGAGAGCATTTTATAGCAAAAATCTTCTTTGATGAATAATGCAGATTTAGTTTAACCAAAGCACATCTTAAGCTTCTTAACTTCACATAAAATAGTTAGATATTCCTGGATGAGAGGGATAACAAGAAAGCAGGCTGCTTTGTTGGACAATTGCCTCGAGGGAAGTAAATCTGAATTCTGGTTCCTCATCTGAGGATTATTTAGGAAAGCAGTGACTAGATGCCAAAAGACTCCAGTCCTTTGCTGTTATTGAAAGTAAAAGGAAAAGATTAATTTAATTTAAAAAGTTGCTTTGAGTCAGATATATATATATACATATATATACATACACGTATTAGAGTCTCTCAAGCAGTTATGCAAATAACTATGGGCCTATTTCTTTGCAATTATTTCTTGCAGTTATTTTTCAAACTACACTAATGGTAATGAAGGGATATATTTGGCCTGGTGAATTTCAGTAACGTCTGTAAAGATCACCTTTAAAATTGGGAACTTTAAAACTGAAGGATTATTTTCTATACCAAAGTAAAAATTATAAAAAATAGCATAAAGTTTGTGGGACACATACTTACAGGAGAAACAAATATACACACTGAGCCATAGATAGAAAGTTAACATTTAACACCATAAACACAATCTGCTATGATAATGTGTGTGTTTCTTTTATTCCTAAGAAAATCTCTGAACAAAAAGTGAATTTGTAATTATTCAAATCAAGGCAGGCTT
This sequence comes from Nothura maculosa, assembly GCA_032353885.1. Taxonomy (NCBI): domain Eukaryota; kingdom Metazoa; phylum Chordata; class Aves; order Tinamiformes; family Tinamidae; genus Nothura; species Nothura maculosa. The sequence goes on along the minus strand of JAUBOD010000981.1, from coordinate 2,444,624 downwards.
TCAGAAAGCTGAGTTGGAACAATCAAAATATTTAGTAAGGATTTTAATATAAGAAGGTCAAATATATATTTTAAAATGATTTGCTGTTCACAAATAGTATCTGATATGTAATGAGATAGCATTTTATAAAGGAGAATATGCTAATCCTTTTAAAATGAAACAAAAGCTCCAAAAGTATATTTTCTTACTTATTTTTAGAAACAAACAAAATGTGTGAAGAAATCTAATATGTATTACACAAGTAACAGAGATTAACCAGTTCTCTATTACTTATTCCTGAATTGCTGATTGGTGCCCATTCTACATGACCACAAAATAACTCTTAAAGGCCATAAAAATTGTAGATGATCAGCTACTTTTTCTGTCTTTCCTATATAAGTAAAGATTTATGTAACTATTCATCAGGACAGAGATGTGTCCAGATTGGCCTTTAGCAAGACCTAGGTCTGCTGGCAACGGTTCATATAAATTTGATTGATAACTAATATATGTATTCATTTGAGTTTTCTAAAATCTGATAGTTAAATAGTGTATGTAGTCATTTTATATTTTTCCTGAAATTGTAGAGCTGAAGGTGAAAATAAGGCATTAAAAAGGGCATTAAACTTAGCATAAAGTACCACAAAAATTTCTCTAGCATGAGATAGGAAATCATTTTTGTGTTCAATTATATGATGTTGCTAAAGATATAATTGTCTTTTTTTTATAATCTGGGTCCTGGATATAGTTATTCAATCATGTTTTCCACATATGTAAAGAGAAATTGCAACTCTCTCCCTCTGTCTAGATTAAACAAGATTAAAAAAAAAGGATTTTTGAAAGTTTTTGTATTAGATTGATATAATGATTTTCCTCCCTCATATGTATCTTGCACCACCAGTTGCCCAAATGTCTTTGAACATCTGTCCCAATTCCTTTCGAGACCTGTATTCTCAGCATTGAATTTAAATGAAAAAATAATACATTTGTGTGCCGTTGCTTGTTCTCACATGGGTGAATTTCATTTAAATTAATTAATTAGAAAATCCATTAATTAGTAAAGCAACAGTATTGTTTGGAATTTCAACATTGGCATATGCTGGTTTTGACTATATATTTTGCATATGTATTTTTGAATGATATCCCTACTCTCTCAAATCTTTCTATATATATGTCAGAATCTCTTATTTTTTTCCGAGAATAAATTGCTGTGCATTAAAGACTCGGTAGATATTTCTACAATTTCTTTTTCTTACTAAACCTCTGACTTACATACAAGCAAAGATGCTTAAGGTTCTGGACTACAAAGGGGTTGCAAAGTCATTTTAGGAAAAAAAACATAGAAAGTAATTCTATATCTTGCCAGATAATATTTGCAGTATTAACTTCTATTTGCCACTAAATCAGCTTCTGTAATGCTTTTTCCGATGACTCAATGTATCATTTGGACAGAGCTCCCAGTAGCATACTAAATATACCTAGCTCTTCAATAGGACTTAGCTTTGAAATTTACTGTTACTCAGTTCTGTGCTGTAACAAATCACTGGGAGTGAGTACAGCATGTGTTACTACAAGGTTAGCTAATCTTCAGTTTCAGCCTCTGCCCTAATGATTATACTGATAAGGTGTGTTAAGGTCAAATATCTCTCCTAAAACTGTATTTCAAAATGTTTGAGATGATAAGGTAGAGCTGTGCATTTTAGAGTTCAATAACATGTTAGGAAAACAGAACCAAAATGGCAAGTTAAGTGTTATAGCATCAAATAGCTGTTAAAATAGGAACTGAAAGTCTTTTCTATTCACTTAGTTTAGTGTTTAGTGTAAATCCGTAATGAAATTCATATTTGTGCCCTGAATGATCTCAATTAGAGCTCCTAATGCTCAAAGTGTGTACTTTTTATTATTATTTTTTAAAAATCAAGGAGACGAAGTAGGGAAGAGTATGGTTGTGATAATTACAGTGAAGACAAGAATGACAACAACAAGGATCTTTACAATCTGTTTTTTTTCTGTGGTGGACAGAATCATCTATAAATAGGACCATTGCAGCTCTGAGTGTGGTTGGTAAAAAAGAGGTGTAGCATCAGAGAGGCCTTGTAGGATTTTCCTTATGGAAATATCCATGTCTGTGATCCTTTCATGTATCTGAATCTTTTCACATACAGACATGGCTAGCTGCATGTGGCTGGTGGTGTTTTCATTATTTTACATATAATGTCTCATTGTCGGGGAAATATTTGCTCTCTAGTGATACTAACCACCCTTTACTGGATCTTTGTGTTTGTTTTTCTGTTGTTAAATTTAATTTCTTTTTCTACCAGTAAGATTAATAAATTTCCTTAAAAAAATCTATATTTGGTCTATCCTTCTAATTCAATACCTGCTAAAATCAAAGAAAAAAAATCTTCTAAGAACAAATCAAGGCTATATGATTCAAAATTGATCTTTCAGTTGCATCTTTAAAAACAATTTAAAAAGCAGCCACAGTTGCATATAAACTAGACATGTTCTATATTTTATGAGTTACACTCTTGCTGCCAATATTTTGGATGTGTAGTGATTTCTTCAAAGATGATCCTAGTTTGCATGTTACACTTTGCAAAAGAAATATCAAAAAGTCTGTTTCCAACAAGTAGATTCTGTGCAAGTACCTCAAAATGCCTTGCTTCTGTAAAAGAGTTTAACACAATTTCTCATTTGCAGAGTGTTTTATACAAATACACCATAGAGGAATTAAATGCGGCAACATCTGCGGAAAAGCTGTGAGCTACTGGCAAGTGTGCCAATGCTCCTCTAAGTACACATGAGAGAATAAAAAAAACGCATTGATCTCTTCCTGCAGAATAACTGTGTAGCTCAGATGAACACTAAACACACATACGTATGCAACTGCTGGCAATTGACAGCAGTTATTCTATTAGAGTGAATTCAGCCCTGCTCACAAAGCCTGAATGTAGCTCATTCACTGTACAAACTACAAAAGTAGTTTGCAGGGATAATGTGCACAGATGAATATGTACTGCTTTCAGTACTCTGTTGACACCAGTGATGCTAAAGGGAGCACTCCTCATTTGGAAAACAAATCTGGTGTGTTGATTTTTGCTTTTCATAATCAGATAAGCATTTGGTCTGAATATACTCCAAGCTGACTAAGTAAGGTAAATGGTTGTGATTAATTAGTTCTCTACCATCACCTTTAAATTGGTCTGGTCTGCAGCTGATAAGGTCATTGATGAATTCAGCTGATATGATTACATGAATTCTATGTATGTGTATATATGTACAGATACTCATGTATATGTACTTTTATACATACATACATACATATGTACACACTTAAAAAAAAAAAAAAACAGGAAGTGAGGAGGTTCAAATTCAGTCTGCCACTACTATTTTGCGTATATATGACATTTCATGCTTGGAAAGTTCCATAAAAACACAAAGCGTGGAGGTCAGGTTAGCATATATGGGTAAACAGTGTAGCCACCCAAATTCTTGTTTCTATACATATTTCATTAAGCCTTTCCTAGGCCATTTATTTATATTTTTCTGTGTTTTTCTCCTGGTCATCAGACAATTTTTGTGAAGCTTCCTGGCCTTTTACATGCTTGACAGAATATATTACATAAAGCATTTGAACATCATTTCACCTGTTCCTCAGGTTTAGGATTTTTCTTGGAAGGCTGTTTCCCAAGTAGCAGTTTGTCCCTACCTACTTTGCATTATTAGAGATGCCATTATCACAGCCTAAGGTGATATGATTGCAGGCAGTGGCTGCTTTATATTAAACTGTGCAAGTGAGGATGCCTTTAGATCTTATATTGCCTCATATGTGACCAGGGATAAGGTGGCTTTTAGTAGGGATTTGCATTAATAAAAATTAAAGCTTTAGAATTTCACTTCAAAGGGAAATGTCAATGAAAGCATATCCTCTCTTAGTTGCATTGGTAGGAGAATATTAACATCATTGATGTAAAAGTTTATATAGCTAAAGGCTAAACTCTCTGTCTCTCAGTAGAGAAGAAATAATTCTGAGACCATGACAGGAATATAAGGAACGACTATTTTTCAGGAGCAGTAAGCATGCAAAGCATACTCATTTTCAAAATGGAAAATCTATTATTAAAAAGGATAATTTTTAATGTATGAATTCTTGACAGGCACTGATGTAGAAATAAATATATTAGAAATAAATATGTTAGTCATTATGCCCTAGCTTTTGCAAGCTTTACTAGTGCTAATTATTTTTTTATATTACAAATACAATGATTGATTTCGGTAAAACAACTCTATAGTGTAGCTTACTACTGCTTGAGGGACAGAAAGATTTTACTGTGTGAAGTATAACCTATCAAACACAATTACACAGTAAAATGGATTATATCATTGACAGTAGTCTGTAGGAACATCCAATTTGTAAAGAGTGAGAGATTTTTGAATGTGAAGAGTCTTTTTTGCTTGAAAGTAGGAAGAATAAGTTTTCATTTTTTTGGAAGAGAACACAATGAGAAGATATCTGTATTTCTTTTCCTACTGTTCCAAGAATTAAGCAATTTTATTTTTTTCTATTACATGTAATACAAGCCAATATGCATATTATTCACTTATTGAGATTTTTAGTGACATATAATTCTTGAACACATTTTGCTCAAATACTTAATACTTCAGCCTTCTGAAATACTGAAAATTATTACAGCAAAGGATGATGTTTTAGAAGTATAAATCTGGAGATTTTTAGGAGAGCTGGAGCATTTTGACTTTACTCTTAGCTTCACCAAGAATGCTAAGAACTTAGCCTTAGACATAATGTCAGAATTTTAACTATTAACTTGGGTCACATTTTTATATTCAGTGAGTATGCCAGGTTCATTGATATAATTGTGAGTGAGCTTAATATTGCTTGCACAGTGACATGGGACATGGTTTAATTGTGTTTCCCTTGTTCTATTCAAGTTCACCAAAAAATAAAAAGGAGTGGTCTGGGAATCCACTAAGTAGCTTTTGGTAAAGCTGAATATGAGTGTTACTTGCTCCTTCGTATGTATCCTTATATATATCCTTTATATATATATATATATATATAATCTAATGTCAGGATCAAAAAGTAGAATAAAAACATGCTAGTTTCTCTTGTGTTCCCATAACATTATAAAAAGACCTGTTGAATATGAATAGTTGATCAGTCTCCTTAGCAAGGAAAGAGTAGCTTTTCCAACAACAGGCTGTTCTGATATGAGAAGATATTTTAGAAGAAAAATAAGCATCCCACTTGCCATGACAAATGCAGATCTTTCCATACAATGATTGTAGTTCCACAGAGTGTTTTGGGAGGTGTTTCTGAATTTTTAGTAATCAAATAGTCATTGCAAAGAGGGTAAATAGTAACATGACCTTTCAATAGGATGTATGAGAACTGCTTGTATGCTTTGTTAGTGCTAGCTGGATTCTCTGCCTAGGTGAATTTGGCTGTGATTAAGGATTTTATGAAGAATACATTTTCTCAAATAAGATGGAAACTGCAATTTGATGGGCTAATCCACTGGCCTGTAAAAAGCACTGCTTGCCAGAAGATTTTATTTTTGTAAGGATTTCCAGCCTTTTAAGTGATATTAAAAATCACTGCTAAAGTCATATTTAAGATGACTAAGATGATGTTGGCAGATGGGATCACTTTCCTGTTCAAGATATAAGGTATAACAAACAACTCAAACAAAGGAGTACAGAAGTCCTAGATAGATTTCTTGAAGAATTTTGTTGCTTGTGTCTAGAATTATGATGAAAAGACAATAGGAGAGGAGAGGAGAGGAGAGGAGAGGAGAGGAGAGGAGAGGAGAGGAGAGGAGAGGAGAGGAGAGGAGAGGAGAG
>JAUBOD010000981.1:2425109-2436439 GCA_032353885.1 Nothura maculosa | reverse complement strand
AGGCTGAGCAATAACCTCTGCCAATTCCCTCAGCACTGTTGGGTGCATCCCATCTGGGCCCATAGATTTTTGAGTGGTTAGCGATTTTCAGATTATAGGTAATTATAGATAAACTTCAAATATCTAAATTACATATGAATGGGTACCTGATAGTGTTTCTATTCTTTGGCTGCATGACATTATTTTTAACAAATAAGTAATGACAGAATGCTAGTATGGATTCACAGCACATTAAAAATTGATGCGGTTTTCATGAATAGCAACAGTGTTAAAATATACCTAATTGCAAGCGTATATTGCAAGTTTATATGCAAGCATATTTGCGGAGATTTTCTATTTTTTCTTTTCCGTATCGAGCAGGGTTTACTTTCTGTTAATACACATTAATGCAGGATTCTTTCTTAAAAAAATAGAAGAGCAAAGAAGCTGTGGAATTTGAGTTTCTGCCTTAAACAGATTTTGCCAATTAGGTACATTGTCTGCTACGGCAGGTATGCCATGTATTATGTGGGAGATACTGGATCAAATAAATTACTTACTACATCAAATAAATCATCTAGTAAAACATACTATATTAATATTAAATCAAATATGTTTAAGAATTCTAAAGCCTACAGGTACTTAGAATGATATTCTTTTCTAGTCTATTTAAATTCTCTTCACTAAACATGCAAGATATGCACTATTTGCTGAATGACAGAAATACACCTCTAATGGCTTTCCTCTTTTCTTTTTCTTTATTTTTTTCTCTCTCCCTCTTCTTCTCTTTCTCCCTCTCCCTCTCCAGCACCCTGTGCTGCAATAGATTTCAGTGATAATTCTGCACAAATTATGACACAGTTGATAGTGACGTGACTAGATATATTAATGGTGCTTTTGTACATGTTTGTTTATGCAACATTAGGAGGGAGCTTTGCTACCTAAATTGACTCCTTCATGTTTGCCTGAAAAGGGAACTGTGCCACAAAGACCTGAGCAGTCATGATAAAACTTCAGTGGGATAGACATAAAGGTGCATGTAGCTGGGGTTTTTTTTTCCTCCATTTTCAGACAGATTTCCTCCTATTCTTTCACGGAACTATGAACAAAGAGTAGACAGCAAAACATACAGTATTATCAAATATATAATATTTTTATTGTTCATGATATCCTTTAAACATCATAGTGTCTTGTTTATCATGTCTCTTAGAGACCTGAATACTTTCCTTCTCCCACATGAATCACAGGCAGAAGACATTTTCTATGCTGACACTGGAGCCACTGAGTCTTCTCCAGCTCAAGAGGTACCTGGAAAAGCATCTCTGTGGAACAAACTGCCAGAAGTAGGCAGAAAACTGAGCAGCAACACTCAGATCATATTTCCCTGAGCAAGAAGTATCTTTTCACTTGGAACTACATAGCCCTTACGAGAGAAGAGCTCCTCTAAAAGATTTCAGGTGACAGACATGACTCCCAAGATCATGATACAGCAAGAGAGCACAGGCTTTTTTCTTGAAGGAAGGGAACCTTTCATCTAGTGAAAGAAGTCCTCTTCTCCTCTCCCTTCCTTCCAGGCTCACTTCAGCACAATGCTTATGTTGTGTCTGCTCTTTCTTAGCACAAACATGTGGTTGTCATTGCAGCAGTTGCTAATAGCAGCAGAACGGAGAGTACCGGGTGTCAGAAGAAAGCAGGGCCTCCAACCGTCCTGTCAGCATTTAGGTGTCTGGAGGTGCTACTGGGTAGGTTACCAAGGGGGATTGGGTATCTAGGTATCTTCAGGTTATTTTACGCAAACACACTCAGAAAAAGTTCCATTTGGCCAGCTGGGGAGAATTCAAGGAAAGTTATGCATTAATTAGGGATGCCTTCATTAGTTATCTTCATCTAATGGTACCTCTTTGTCTTCCAAATGCTAGCCTTACAGCTCGATTTCTCTTTTAAGCATGATGTACTACTTTTGTGCAGCATTAGCATGTAGTTATACCACAGCACTGATCAACAAAGCAGAATTGTTTGCTTTGTTGCTTTCTAGGCAATCTTTCATGAAGCATCCCAGCAATATAATGAAATTAAAATACAGAACACAGTGTCAGATAACAGAACCAACTAGCTTAGCATACAGAAAGCAGTACTTGAATAGCAACATTGAATGTCTCACAAACGTTATTGCAAGACAACCTAGCAAAAGTAGTATTTATGTTCTGCCGGTATGAATAAAGAATAGCAAAAGAAAAATACATATTTTATAGTAACCTTGAATAGTGCTTACTTTTGTGGGAGATTTATTTGGAATTATTACTTTATTTTAGATTAAAACATTTTCAAGGAGTTTGGAGAGACAGTACAAAAATAAAAAGTGTCTTTCTTTATTATCTCCCCTGTAAATTGTGGAAACATACTTCTCCATGAAAACTGTTCAGCTGAATTATTCTTATGGAGATATATTGCTAATAGCATCAAGGGATGAGTTTTTGATTTGAAAGCATAGGTATTTCTCCTGTGTCTTAAATAAATTCAAGTGGCAGCAAGCTGATTTTCATTCCCTTCCTCAGCCTCTGACATTGAGACATATCAGTATCATTTGGATTTATTTTCATGGAGAGAAGGGGGAGGGGAAAAGGGAAAGTCTTTATCTCTTAAGACCAACAAATCCAAAGAGAATATTGTCCTATTGAAATGTCAGAACGCTGGAAGAGTAAATTCTACCTTGCGAATAGGATTTGACAAAAGCTACATAAAAATCAAATCATAAATATAGTTTGAACAACAATCCCATCTGTATTAAGCAAGTATTGCCTGGGAACAAATTAGAATCTGTATAAGCTGTGAAATGAGATTTGTAGGAGTTCAGGATTTCACTAATTTCAAATGTAGTCAGTGCAAGGATTAATTAACATTTCTCATACTCTTTCTATTGTACCTCTCCAAAACTATTATTAGTGGATTTATTTGTTAAAATAATGGTGAATATGTCAAGTGGTTAATCTTTATGGCTAGAGATGTGAAAATTAAATCTTGTGCATTTTTATATAGAAATCAGAAAAATGATATAACCAAAGAACATATATCCTTTATCTACTCTGTGTTTGACTACTAAAAAAGAAATCAGTAAGTACTTTCTGTCCAAAGTTTTTAAAAAACATGTTTTATTTTTCTCTTCACTTGCTCCTTCTTAAATCCTTCACATGAAGTAATTCATTTAATCTTGATTTTTTTTTTTTGATTTTAGTGTCAAATAAGACAGGACAAAATCATTGTCCTTTGCTGTACAGAAATCACAGTAATGTATGCAATGTAAGGGGTGAACTAAAATAGATGTAAAAAACAGTCATTGGGTGGGATGGAAATAACTAGTCTCATACACTTGCTGGTTTGCCACCAAAGTTTGTGAGAGTGTTCTGCCTTCTAGGGCTTGACATTCTATTATTTCTTCTATTTACTGGAAAAAAAATAAAAAAGTAATATCAACACACTTAGCATTTTTTTTCCAAATTATTGTCTGAAAATAATACATAAATTCAAGTGGCAGCAAGCTGATTTTTCATTCCCTTCCCCAGCTTCTGACACAGAGACATATCAATATCATTTGGATTTATTTTCATGGGGAGAGTGGGGAGGGGAAAATGAAAAGTCTTTAACTCTTAAGGCCACTAAATCCAAGGAGAATATTGTCCTCTTGAAGTGTCAGAGCACTGTAAAGAGCAAAGACTAACTTGTGATGAGGCTGTTAGTCAATGACAACCCAGGTATATATCCTCAAAGCAGTGCTGAAAGGAGTAAGAGGAAAAAAACACTATCGTCCCTATCTGATAAGTTCCCTTTTAAAGAAGAGTCAAAGTTTTAGAACAGACTCAAAATAAAAATAAGGTATTAGTTTTGCTTTATTTTGTTTTGTTTTATTTAACCTTAACTAGCTGAGGTGACATAGCACCTTTTGAATGCCTACATTTATGTGAAATGAATTCCATCCTAACTAAAATACAGTAGTCAACTGTCAAATTGAGAAGTATTTCTTCAGAAGTTTTTCTAGCTCTATTTTGGAAACTCCCCATTCCAAAAACATATTAAAAAAAAAAGGAAAAAAAAAAGGCAAGTTATAAGAATTTTGTATTTGAGGCCTGGAGGAAAGACTATGAGGAAAGGCTAAGAAAGCTGGACCTGTTCCAGGTCCACAGTGGAGGATATTAAGAGGATGAGGCTAGACTCTTTTCAGCGATGGCCAGTGTCAGGGTAAGAGACAACAGTCACAAGCTGAAACACAAGAAGTTCTGCCTGAATTTGACAAAAAACTTCTTGACTGTGAGAGTGGCAGAGAATGGAAACAGACTGCCCAGAGAAGTTATGCAGTCTCCTTTTCTGGAAATATTCAAAACTGGTCTGGATGTGCCCCTGTGCCATATGCTCTAGGTGTCTCTGCTTGAACAGGGACATTGGACTAGCTTATCTCCAAAAGTCTTTTCCAACCACAACCATTCTGTGATGCTGTGATTCTGTGAAAAAACTAAATCAACAAAACAAAACAATTTCATGTTAAATATAGGCATGGACCTGATTTTCAGCTGATAGACTGTAGCTACTTTGTATTCAATGGAATTTCAGAAATCTGTGTCGAGTAATTAATCTGTGACTTTTGTCAATAAGTAGTGTCTTTCAGTCATGGATAGTATGTATGTGGCTTAATTGTTCTATGCTATTCATATAAAATATGTTGAAGACTTTCTCTATCTTTTATATCATGAGCAACCTTTTGATTTGGTAATAAAATTCCTAAAGCTATCAAAGGCTTTTAGACACTCCAGTGTACAGGATTTATTATGTGTGTACATTAATTTATAGGCATCTTCATTCATTTCATTCCTTTCAATTTTTATAAATATTGGTCTGAAGAATTTAGACTGACACAATGCTTTTATCTTTTATCTTGATATTATATTCAAAGAACTAAATGAAAAATCTTTGATGATGAAATATACTCTAGGAATGTAGTACTCTGTATTTTTAGTTTAATCAGTCCCGGCAGACATATCTTACTATACTAGATCAAACAAATTGCACTTTTGATTTAGTTTGAATCCAGTGAAGCTGAACAAACTACATTTTTTTCCCCTTCACTGTATGGCTGATAATGAGCAAATGGATAACCAGATGGCATAATTTTTGTAAAATTTCTCAGGCATGCACTGTAGCATATAAAAAGACACATTCATAGACTGTTCTAACTCCTAGCATGTATCTCAATTCACTCAAGTGAAAATTGGCACAGTAGCTACTGTTTTTTTCACATAACTGTTGACTCTTAAGACATATAAGTGGCAAATCTCAGAATGAGAAACAGCATCTTTTCACTATAAACTGGAATCATCACAATTTTCTCTTCCTAATTGTTTTATAGTAGAAAGTTCTTGAGAAGACATAACAAATTAAACATTTCAAGATTTTGAAGTTTACAAATGTGCTTTGTTAACTTCAGTCCAAATAAATTAGTTGTAAAACAAACACCTATTTTAGAAGGAAATTAAAGCTTTTGCAGAAAGCCAGCACAAGGCATCTGAACGATTTAAATTTTCTTTGTGGGAAGGCAGTAGATAGCCTTCAGGAAAGCTTTGTCTACCTAACAATGTCTCTGTCTTGTTAGTTAAAGTTATATACTTCACACTCCATATAAAGCTTTTGTTCTTGGTGTTGATAAAGAAATTTTGAGCCAACACTCATGGACTTTTTTTTGTTGTTGTTATAACATTATATATTATAAAATGTTATAATAACATTAGACCAACATTGCCTGTTGGTCTTCAGCATAAAGGACTCTAAGACTATTTAAAATTAACATCTTTTAAAAAGTGCTGAATGCTTTTCTGCAGTAGCCTATCTGAATATATCTAGAAGTTCAGTCATTGACCAAAGATATTAATGAATAAGCATGCTCAATATGCCCACAGATAAAATCTTGATAAGCTTTGCCTTTGATAAGTTGATACCACAACTGTGGCTGGAATTTTCTTCTTGTAACACAATTATAACTTAAATTCTACATTGAAATTCACATTTGCTAAGTAGGACTGTACTTAGCTATAAACCTGTGTACCTGCTGTCATCACAGATTTATGCTTGGTTGCATACTCTATTCCCAGACATAAATCAATCATAATAACTCAGAAGACCTCAACAGAGATAGGGCTTCTGAATATGTGTTTATGTATAGAACATTTTAAATGAGACTACCTTTCAGCCATTTGAAACATTGATGATGATGCATACTCAGCTTATATTGCAATCCTAAAAGATAAGGAGAGAGAGGAAGTGAAAAAAGAAAAAAAAACTTTTCCTTGTCTTCTGTAGCTTTAGTTTTGCTCTTCAGCTGATGGCCTCTTCCATTTTCAGGCCACACCCCATCTAAGCATGTGTTAAGAGCTCATCCTGTTAAGCTTATATCCTATCAAGTGGTAGTGAGATAAGCACACTGAATCTAAAATATAGTCTCTAGGGGTAAAATCTTGTACATATGTTGACTTACTAGATAGCAAGTCTAGGGTAGCAAAGCAGATTATGTTTCAATGGAGTGCAGACAGGAACGTGTTATTCTATCCACATTCAAAGGCCTATGTTCAGGTCTATGTGCTTGTATTTCCTGTCCCTTATCTGAGTGCTGTATCTGCAAACAGGACTATGTTCCTGGCTTGAAGTTTGACTGATCCCAGCAAGGACTCAGAGGAAGTAGTGTACATCTATGCTTTTGTTGTCTGGACATATACATTGCATGGATTTATGAGGTGAGATTTAGTTCCACATAAAGATACTTAGATGTAGGAATCTGAACTGTCATTACGGGCTCTAGAGAGCTTGTCAATAGTACTCATAGAGCTTAGAGAGGTATTTAGGCTTAAAAGTTATCACTTTAAGTTAACAACCTGTTGTCATCAATTGTTGTTCCTATTGGTAGTAAAGAGTTTTTCAAGCTGTTTCTTTAAAAATTTCCTCATTGATTTTGGTGCTTTTCTTCCCCAAATCTTCAATAGGCTAAAAATAGTGAACTAAATACAGAGGAAAGCCGTTCTGCATCAATTACCTTTTATAAATCATTTTTCTCAGTAGAGCAAAGCTCTGTTGTAAAAATATCTCACTTTCTATTTTAGTGCTTGCTTAAATGTGACACCTTTTCTTTTTGTCAAGGTAAGTAAGTCGAAAAAAGAAAATGCTAAGAATTCTTCATGGTCATTTTTATTTAAAAGTCAAGCTTTCTATTAGTATAAGTTCTCTTTCCTTATAGAAAGGTCCTCATAATCAAGGAGCTATGAACCAAAAATTTCCATGTGTATGTAAAGGAGAAAGATATATTTTAAGATTTGCATGAATCGTTGATAATTCTTTAGTTTTTAAATCAGTACTTCATAGCTTTGATACTCCATGGCCTTGTGAAAATTTCCTTATGATACAGTGTTCTGTGAAATTAGTGTAGTCCAAATTTTCTCTAAGGTGATGCTCCAATCCAAACCATACTCTCAGTATGTGAAAATACACAAGGCATTCTCAGAATAGGGAGTCTGAATGGAACAAGCTTCTAAGTTGAGTTAAACAAACATAAATCTTTACAAATAACATAAGTCTGTATTTACCTTTATAATAAATGTACTTCTGTACTTCTATAATGCATCTTTTTGTCAGAGATAGATGATAGATTATAGATTTTCCCTGACATAAGTAGAAAATTACGTGATGTATGTGATGTGCACCACTATTAATGGTCAATATAAGAACAGTTCTGTGCACTGAAGCTGGCTGATCCAGAATGTAATTACCAAGTCTATTAGGTAATATTTACTGAGAAAGCATAAGATACAATGACCTTCCTTTTTTTTAACTGGTACCACATATTTTTTGCTATTATATTCTTAAAAAACATATTGAGAAACTTATTTTCAAATCTGCCAAATTTCAACTTCATGCACAATTTACACGTTTGTTTTTCTTATAACGCCCAACTTCAGCTAGTGCTTTTCCAGTTAAGTTATAGTTTCTCTTCCATTCTAGACATAGCCGATAGACTTTCTGACAAACTTCACCTGGTGCCTGCTATAGGTGTACAGCATCTGGGAGCAGTTGTAATCTTCAGAGTAATCTTGGGATGCTATCATGCCACGATCCATTTTTCCTAGCATGGGCCATTACTTGGAAGATCATTATCCAATGCATTACCCCCACCGCCAAAAAAAAAAAAAAAAAAATTAGTTACGCTGTCTTCCCCAACTTAGTTTGAATCCAGTTTTCATTCAGTATAAACGGTAGGATGTTTTCTGTACCCATGGTAGTACTTTCTCATTTCACTGCAATTGGTTGATCTCTCATGTGCTTTTACCTAAAAGTAAAACTGCGCACTTTGAATGCATCTGTTCATGTATTTTCACAACCAAATTTCCTTATTTGGTAAAACCTGAAACATTTTTAAATGCTAGTAATTATATCATTGCAAATATTGGGCATTCTCACTCTTTCCTCAGTCTTAGTTTCTGACTTGAAAAGATTTAAGGCATAAAAAGCAGATGCACTTCCGTATATACCATGTACTTACACCATTCAGTCTAACCTTTCTTAGCTTTCTGTGTGATGAATATCTACCAGCTTCTCAATAAGTGTAGTCTTTTTAAGGTCCCTCTGCTCCTCACTCTAAAAATACCACCTTTGGCGTTTGCCAGGGATATATAGCAATAAATGTGGATACATTTTTCTTTGTATTGAAGCACTTCCTACTCAGCAAGATTCGCCTGGCTCAGACTGACTTACCCAGGGCTTTGGACTCACAGGTCTCTGCACAAAGGGGCTTCTCTGTGATGTCTGCCCCTCGTTTCTTTGCATGCAGCTTCCTTCTGCTGGTCTGTACCAGCTATTAGTTTGTATTTAACAATCAAACAAAATCAAAGCAAAACAAAACAAATAAAACAACTCTGTTTGCTAGGTAGTATCCCTCAGTTAGGGATTGGAAGAGTCAACAGAGGGAACTGCTGTCTAGCTGCCATAAACCACCCAGAACCTGTTTTATTCTCTGGGCTACACTGAAAGTGACATTTCCAAACATTTTCTCTGTTAGTATCAGGCTTAAGATATGCCTGGCTTCCTGGGGCATCGTAGTATCTTGCCTCCAGTCACACTTTTCATGGCTTTTGTTGCCTCCATTATGAAAACTGATATATTTGTAGAGGTGCATGGTGGAGACATACATCTTTATTTAAAATAGCACATAGCAGTAGGACAGCATCCAAACTGGCTTCAACTTGTTATGCTATTAAAGAAAATGAAGTAGAATTATAATCTATATTGTATACCTTGCATTGCCAACATAAGGTTAGGTAGTTGCCACTAATATCTGCTTTTTTACTCTGCCAGCACAAACATGCCAGTGTAACACACACACAAGCGCCCTTGACTTGCCTATTTCACATGGTTAACTATGATTTTAGAAAGGAAGGAATTAATTAATAATTAGTGGAACTAACAAAATTAAGATAGCTTTATATTCAATTTTGATTAGTAATTGAAACCATTTTGTATTTTTTATACAGTCATTCTTGCAAATTTCTCTTTTTAAGTTTATTATTTGTGTAGAACAAAACATCTTATTTCATAGAATTATATAATCATAGAATCCTTAAGGTTGAAAGTACTAGAGATCAAACTCATTTGATTTGATAATACTTTCACAAGACAGAAAAACAACAGGATAGTTTGAGTAGAGCAAAATAATATTTTTCTTTTGCATATTATTTACATAGCCCTAAATGGACTTCAATTAATTATTCTAGCACTTAAAAATCACTTGCAGTCAATTTGTTTTGCATACAGAGTATAAAGATATTTTAGATGTCCTATAATTGCAGAAGTGGCTTTCAATTGTCTCAGTTCTAATCATTCCTGAAGAAATAGGCTTACCCTGCCTTATCCTGATTGCCTCTTTGGCCAGATACAGTAGAGCAAGAATGGTCTTGTCTGGAGTGTGAATATATTTTTTCTGGTCATAGAAGAGTACTGCTTGGAAGTTCTTGTTTCTCAATGTAACATCATAGTGCAGAAATCAAATTTAATTTTTAAATATTCATCAACATTTTTCACTCCACAGTGCTCTGTTTTACACCTGTTTAAATAAATCTATAGTATCAGTGCTTCTACTAGGTGCAGGGGATCTTTTCCTGATATGAGTTAAATTATTATATGCAGAATATGTCCACTGGAATATTTGCTTCTTTTCTTGGTACTGAACATTCTTTTTAACATCTTCCATTTTAATAAAGTGTTTCTTATAAACCCTTCATAATTCTATAATGCAAGGCAGATCTTTAAATCATCCAGTATATTTCCCAAATGCTCTTAGTTTATCTTAGGTGGGGTTTAAAATCTGCTAATTAAATGAAAGTATGAAATCCAATCTGTAGTTTTTCTTTCTTTTTTTCATACAGCAGTAGTAATATTCCAAGTGATATTTTTAAAAATACTTATAAACTATGTTGAATTTACAGCAGTGCTAACAGCTAGTGATGAAATGTGTGTCTTTATTAACGGTGTTTACATATTTATCCTCATGACATTTAGTTTAAACATTAAATACTAATCTGACTTTGACCTTCTTAATTGGCAAGTAATAAATATGTGAGTGAATGATGTCATCTCTTCAAAATCCTACTTTCATTTTAGTGTAAAGTTTATATTACATCCAATCAGATGGGTGCTGAAAGAAAAACAGCTGACAGTCACTCTTTAGAGATCTTTTTATGTTGCAAAAAATCATAGTTCTTATACAACAAACTGCTGGAATATTTTATATAAATTTGGGATATTATTCAATTAAAATGGGTAATAAGCTATATTTTGTTAGGAATGATGCAGCTGCTGCCACAAGAAAGTTATGCAATTGTTACAAGGCTTAAAACATCCATAGAGATTCTTATCCTAATAAATCAGGGAAGAATATTGGAAAGAATCGATAGAAACTCAGGTTTTGGGTGCGCAGATCATCCTCAGGTGCGCAGATCATCTTCTATTTGATTCTTCCCAGCACTGCCAGCAATACAGAAAAAAATCATAGGGTACAGTCCATCAACATGTGGCTCCACAGCTGGTGTCATTGCCATAACTTTGGCTTCTTTGATAACAGGAAGCCTTATGGGGCACCAGGCATAATGGCTCCCAATGGGGTCCATCTCTCTCAAAGGAGGATGAGGGCACTGAGTCAGGAGCTAGATGGGCTAATCAAGAGAGCTTTGAACTAGATTCGAGGGGAGAGATGAGTATCTGTGGGGTGGCAGATGAGATGGTGGCTGATGGCCCATCACACCATCCACAGCAATCTAGTGCTGTGGCCT
>JAUBOD010000981.1:2398082-2411342 GCA_032353885.1 Nothura maculosa | reverse complement strand
CTCCTGCCCCACACTCCATTCTCTCTGTGTATTTTGGCCACTCTTGATATCACTGAAGCTGAGCTACCCAATCATTTTTATTCTTCCTTATCCTGATAGGTTAGGGCCATTCTAAGCTATGCCCTAAATTGTTTTCTTTGGAATACAAACTACCTAGGGACATTTTTTTTCTGTAGTGTCTGCATGAGCTACAGATGAAACTGCAGTCAAGCTTTCAATAAAAATTAGTAAATAAATAAAACTTTTAATAAATAAACACAACTGTTAGATTAGCTCAGGACAGTGGTCTACAGTCTAATTATTAAATATCATTGATCATAATTTAAACAATGCTGCTTTAACCTTTCATATCAACTTGTATCTTATTTCTCCAGTAGCTTTTACAATCAGTTTTGATTTCCCTATTTTACATGTTTCCACCCATCTGACATCCCCAGCAAGATACTGCAATTTAATGAACCATCCTAGAAAATCTCTTTGTCATTCATGCTGTCATTCTTGCTCACATTTATAATCAGCTAATTAAAAAGAGTAGTAGAGGTATTTATATGCTCACAGTCACTCATTTGACTATGGCTCCTGCTCTTAAAGGTTAGCTTTTAATCCATAAGAACAAAGAGTTAACATTCAGTGTTCATGAATGTTTCTTCGAGTTTCTCTAAGATTAGTATTTTGGATAGAATTTGTACTAAAATGTAGGTGACAGAAGAGCATATGGATCAGCAAATATGGAGGCAGGCTTAAGGATTAAAAAAAAAATCTTAATGGAATGGAACTCAGTAGGTCATGAAAGTAGATCAAGAATAATTATCTATGAAATGCTGCAAGGAATATAGTGGGCTCACGGGGGTAGAATTTCATGTCAGTGAGACAAAATGTTGAGGCCTAATTCTTTTATTAGTGAAGGTATCTGCCAGTTTTCTCAAAACATGCTTCTGACTTTCTGATGATCATTTCTCAGCACAACAGATTCAACTATTTTTTTACTGGGACTTTGCAAAAGAAAAGCCTATTAATCCAGAAACTGAGCACCCTTTTAGTAAATCGGGCTTTACAGTTAAACTTGTAAAGATGCTATATTTTAAAATACTATGGTTAGTGACTTGGGCAACTGAAATGTTGAGTATTTTATTATTAGAAATCTAAATTAACTAGAAATTAGAAAACGGTACATAGGTATTCATGCGTTTATTTTAATGGTGTGATCCTCTCTTCTGCGTTCCTCAAATACAACTCTACAAAACTGTGGTTGGAGGTCCTAAGGGGTATTGCATCTGTCTGACGCGGTGTGTTGAGTTTCAACCTATCTGTTATCTTAGCTTTAATGGAGGCCTGAAGCCAGTATCTTTAATTATCAAGACAACTGCTTAAGTACTTCTTCCCTATGTTGAACTTTACTAGGTTGCCATTTTCAGCAGCCTTTGAGGAAAACATGTCTTGCTGAAGTTCCTCTGTAGCACAGCACATTTCCCACAGGTTGCAGGGCCTAGAACTGGCTGCTGGCAAGGAGTGGGGTCTCACTTGGTGACTTGTTGAACTAGTTAGTGGCTAGTGAGAAACACAAACAGTCAGCACTTCAAAATTAGATTAAGGTAAGTTCTGCTATTGATGGTGATGGCATGGTGAGGTCAATTGCTGAGAAGGGCAAGAAGGCATTTGTGTGATAGGTGTTCTGTATATGGTTTGATTACGGAAGAAAAATGGCTCAAGAAGGATTTGTAGAGATCTAAGAAATGTGTGTTGTTGTCTGTCTCTGATCAGATGCTCATTCCAGTTAACAAACACATGCATTTGTCAGAAGATTTGCTGATTAAAAAGTCATGACCATTTAGCAGCTGAAATTCCTGTATATATTTTTGCATCTTATTAAAAATGAAATATATCTTTCTACTTTTAAAACTTTATAAATACATCTCTAAAATTGTCCTAGGTGAACAAAACGCAAATAATTCCTCTCCCAGTATCCTCACTAGCTACTCTTGCTATTCTTCACTGTTTCTTGCACCAAAGAATCTCATTAGCTAAGTCAATATAAATCGGCCTATCTTCTTTTTCACTTTTCCAAAAACATTATCTACTCACTTGGTCAGCACTGAAAAAAACTCCCACCGCTCTGTTTAGAAAGAGCAGCAGTTATTACAGCGAAACTTGTTGTTTTATGTAAGGTAGAGGCTAATGGAAAACAATGACATTTAATTACCTGTTAAGTTACTGTATTCCTAATCTAGATAAATTTGTTGTCTTGTTTTTCCTTGGCAATTCTCTTTTCTCTCTTTTCTTTCCTCCCAAATTAATACTATCTCCACTGGGGTATAACAGAAATAGCCAAAGGACTCCAAATATATTTATGATATGGAGCAAGGTATATTTTTTTTGCCAAAAAGAGGCAGCTATATTAGGCATGTGTGCATGTTTCTTTGGGCTGAGTGCCACACTGAAACCTGTCCTTCTTCAGTCAAATGTGCAATGTCTCGTTCACTTTAATGAACTACCTGTGTAACTGGAGGCTTCCCATGGACACTGAAACGACTGGGCTTGCCTTGGCTAAATAAAACATACATTTAAAGTTTGTGATGTTTTACGTCTCTATGAGACATACACAAGGATGTCAGACATCTTTTAAATGGTACTTTAAGGAGACCAGGACTTAGGTTTGTGTATTTATGCCATCCTAGCTGAACTAAATATGAATCTGTAAGCTAAGCCAAGCAGAACTTAATTGCCCTTAGCTTTTGTACTGCCTTTCCTGAGAGGCAGGTTCTGTGATCCAGTAGCTAATTTGCTACAGAACTGAAAGGAACTTTACTATGTAGGTACTTAAGCACTCTATAAGGACAGCGTAATAAACCTTGCTGCTGGAATTAATTGAAGATGGGCATCTGGTTACGCACACATCGCCGAAGAAGATTTCTGATTTTATCAGTCAGGAATTACCCAGCTCATCTCAGAGCTGAATAACAATTTCCTCTTGGCTGGTGAATAAATGTCCTATAAAATGACTAATGATACATTTAATTGTCCTATCTAAAGAGCATGGTTGTAACTAATGTGCAAAATAAACCAACTTTGGAAGCCACATATAGAACTTACTATTCTTAAAGTAATGAAGCATGATGATGAGAGCTATTTTTGATCCTAACTACTCTGTCATTCATGTCAAAGTTTTCTTTTCAAGAATTTAAATACTCTTGCAAGAATGTTCAGAGCATGAATGAGCCTTGACTCTTTCAGTACAAATCACCGTTTTTACCCCAAATCATTAAGTTCCTTGTTCAACTCTTAAATATAATCATTTTCCAATGTCAGCAATGAGAGAAATAGAGCTGCAGTGACAAATTTAATTCTAAAATTGGAATGCTGAAAGTAAATAATAATTCTTTGTGTTTTGATGGTGCATAAATTTACATAGCTCAAATGCTTTTAGTTTCCTTTGGTTGTACATGTATCTGTGAAAAGCAGTTTCTGCTAAAGGGAGAAATGTATAGCTTAGTTGTCCATTGAAATCCAGCCTACTGATTCGAGACAGTAGGGACATTCCTGTTGGTATAAGTGAGAGTGCAGACTTATGCTACAAGGCAAACAGCTACAGACTACAAGTTACTGCAGCCTCCTCTGGGTTTATGTGTTAAAAAACAGTTTTCATAGACTATGTTGCTGGAATTAACACACAATATGCATATAAAACTAACATGCACTTGAATAAGGCTAAGTTCTTTTCGACCATAATTTAGCAAAACTTTTAAGGATGCTCTCAAGTCCCATTGAAGAAAGTTTATAGTTCATTAAGATGTAAATGCTTTATCTACTCCCTATTTTTGTCTGTATCTGCCAGCTTCAGGTATGGGAACTGCACTCAAGTGCAGCACGTAGTGCTGAAATGTCCATTGCATGTATTCTGTGAGAAAGCATTCATGTGCAGAGTTTTACAGCTGTTAGAAAGCCTGAATTCATGTAAAGACCTTGCAGGGAGAAGCAAAACAAACAAACACTCCTCTCAAGCAATACAGGCAGTAAATAAAACTTGTTACCTGTAAAAAGCACGCAATATCTTTTTTTTTCTTAAATCTTAATTTCTTAGAATTACACTTTCTTGAACTATGGAAACCAATAAAATAGTAAAATAATGTGCTTACAGTAAACTTACTGGAGAAAAATCAGAGAAAAAGGAGGAAAATGAAAAATAAACCCTATTTTGATTGGCAATATTTTCTTCAGTAATCAACAAATAGAGGAATTGCAGAGACAGTTTCCTGCACAGGCAGACTACTTGTAGTCTCTTGTATCAGATGAAGTATTCTGCATATGCTTCCCCACAGGCCTTTTAGGTGTGAAAGCAAGAACTGAAGTGATTTGGACACTATGCTGCCTATCACCCCTAAGGAACACTGTTAAAGTTCACACCTATGGCAGATGATGGGGCCATATCTGTTGTGTGCAATAATAGCAGATTGATAGCTCTGGTGACTTTAACCTGTCACTTTTTGTAGATGTGAAGCTGACAGGAAATCATTTTCAAAAAATAACAAAAATAAGTATTATTTTAAACAAAATTCAAACATTTTCCCCTTGCTTTGCAGTGCCATCAATGTCACTGTTAACTGCAGAGTATCAATCATTTCCTGCACAAAGTGCCATATGCTATAGTAGTTCAGAATATTTTGCTCATTGTTTGTGGTGTCTGAAGAAAAGACTGAATTACAGAAAATAAATCATGACTTTCATGGAAGGGCTTCAGTAATCCAATTCAGCCAAGGTAATAATATATCATTTCTTGCTTTCATGTTTGGATTCTTTTTTCTTCTGACATTGGTCCCAGCAACTTGATTTTTTCCCCCATTTATCTCAGCATCTCCTATGATATATAGAGACTTTTGTTCAAAGTATGTAATTTTCAATCTCTCCCCTCACCTCCACCTACATCTCACCATCTTCTCCATAAGATTTACTGGTTAAACCCTTAAACCCTTGTGTGCCATTTTCCCAGTACAGACTAGATGTGCAAAGAATATGAATATCCCAACCACAGAGGGTGGGGATCTAGTGCTACCATCACACTGACCCTGACGCTCTTCCTTGACACTGCCAGCAAAGCAAAAACATTCAGTGGTAGAGATTATTATTCTAATCCTCACAGATTGATTGACTTACAGCAGAGATAGTGGTTGCTCTTTGGAGAGTTTATATTAAGGAGATGAGGATAAGGGGAGATTCCAAGTCCCATTACAGAGATGGAGAAGAGATGGGGAAGGATGTAGAGAGACTATGATCCATTAAGGTATAGTGCATTGCTGGATTTAATGGTCACTAGAAAGGCTTTACAGGAGGGATATCAAATATCCACCCTATTCCTTTTGCTAGGTGTATGTCCTCAAGGCTTCCAAATGTGTTATGGCTGTGCAGAAAGCCAGACAAATGTATTCATTTCTATTGATCAAACTGACTGTGTGTGTGTGTGTGTGTGTGTGTGTGTGTTTTGTTTTTGTGGCTTCTAGTGAACATCAATAATATGAATTTCATTTTAATTCTTCTGTAAGGGATCTTATTTATAGAGCAATTTCCAGTACAGTGTCTTGTCTCTATGAAATGATTGCCAACTCAGGCAGCCGTTAAAGTTTACTGCTTAGGCCTTCCGTCAAGGTACAATATGGATATTACTTTCTAAAAGTAATTTAGAATACAAAGTACTAAGAACATATTAACTCCTTGCAAGCTCTCCATCCAATACTGGAATGCAGCTCATTTTTATGAAAATAGTTGACTTAGTTCAACAACTTATCATTTTCTTCTGCCTCTTAAAACATACATTGACAATTAACTATGTGATTGTTAAAACATTGCCAAATACTAATTAAAGCCTTGTCATTTAGCATTACTATCTTCATGAATTGTGATGTTATGGTTTACATTATGTTTGTCTGTTTCGAGTGCCATTCTTCATCTCTGGGCAATGACAAGCAATTTATTAAGTGCTCCAATTCCAGAACTAAAGAATAAACAGAAGCATCTGAAAATTCAGTTTCTGGAAAGAAAAAAAACTTCACTAACATTTTGTTTCTAGATGAACTTAGGAGGATAGGAGAAAAGAAAGTAAGTCTCAGTAAATATGAGAGGGAGGAATTTATTTAAAGGATGTTTTCTTTTGGAAAGACAAACTAATGCTCTTAGGAACCGATGAACACTGCGTTGGATGCTTGAGACCAAGATCCAAGCTTATCATATTTGTTCATAATCTGCATGCAGGCTGTACTAGAGAAGTGGTACCTGCATTTTAATAAGAAAAAAAATGCTATATGTAAAAGATCTTGAAACTTTAACTCATTACTATTGTTTCAGCTTCAAAATTTTTATCTAAATAAAAGAAGGAACTTTCTTTTTTACACTTGTGGTTACTTGTATTTTTATATATGTTTTTCAAAGTAGTAAATGGGTAATGGATTTTGTTCCTGAGTTTTCAAGATTCTTGACTTATACTCTGCTTTATATGTTTTATTGAATTGCAGATAAATTAGTTTCATTTTATGTAATAAATATACTAAATGCTGCTGTATATAGAGTAGTATAATGGAAGATGTGTAAAGAGGTGAAAAACATGCTGGAGGAAAATTTCTGACCAAGTGTATAAAATAATTTTCAAAAAAGAAGAACCTCTCAAAGGCAGAGACTTTTTGTGGCTATTTTAAGCCACAAATGATTCTAATAATATGATGCCAAATTCAGTTCCCAGAAAACTTGGAGACATCTGTAGTTGTCTGTGTTTTTCCTTATTTTCACAGATGGAAATGAGAACAAGAACTTTTCCTCAGTTATTTCCTTTTTTCCCCCGAAATATAAAAATGGTTACTCCATTCAACTCATAAGAGGAAAGAGCTAAAAGTTTTTAGATACGTTGTATTAAAAACCAAATACCAAGAGGATATAACCAGGAAATATTTAAACTTTCAAAGTTGATTTTGTTTTGTACTGAATAGGCCTGATGTCTCTTTATTGCTTATTGCTGTTTTTCTCTCTAGAAGCAAAGATTTTGCATGTGCATGTATTTACATTTTCAGTGTATATATTCTCATATATATATATATATAATATATACTTATATTTTCAGATAGTTTATTTAACAGTTTATTTTACAGAGATTCTAGGTCATAGGTATACCACTTCTACATTTTTTGACTTCCTTTTCTCCTGCTGCCTGAAGTTTAGGCAGTTTCTACTGTACATATAAACTAGTAATTTAAATGAATTTACATATCACTTCTGTGTTTGTAAACACTACATAAAAGTGTAGAATTTAATCATTTAAAATTGTTTTAAATAATTTGCAAAAAAAACAGGCTAAGGGGGGTACTGATTTCTACAAGTAATGTAGGGTCCTCAGGGCAGAGTTCAGGCATTATAGTGGAGATTCGGAGCTGATGATGCACAAAGCTGATACTGCACGAAGTATTTGGTGAGATAGAAGAGTTAATGCATGATTTTTGGTCAAAGGACTTTTGAAGTAGCTCAGACAAGCATCGTAGAATTAATACAGGAGTGCAGTTTGTTTCCTCCTCCTGGCATAAATAAATGCAATCTTGCTGCAAAGAAATCAGTGAGTCTTATAATTTTCTGTGTTATTTGGTGGTTTAAGCTTTTCATCAAAGGAAGATCTATAGACTACAGTAGACTATTGCGCAGATTTTTTAGGTTATTCAGAAAAGCATATTTACAGGAAACAATATTTAAGATATTTCTGGCATCTATTAAAATAGTCAATAAAATATTTTTTTATGAGAGACTTTTATATTAGGAAAAATATTAAAGAATAATAAATTAAGTATTGATTCAAGTGCAAATGATTGAAAACATGCACTTATGAAGTTGAACATCCTTTGAGAATATACGGTAAAACCTTTTATTTTAAGGACAATACTTTAAATTTCTGGGGAGAGTGCATCTCCAAAATATTTCTAACCTTTTGTATAATTTCCTTATAATTAGCTGAATATTTATGGACCCAAAAAAAAAAAAAAAAAAGCAGTTCTCAAGTTAAATCTTTTGCTATCATTCCAAGCAGTTGGCTAATAAATATTTTAGATATCTTTTCTATTATTCTCTAAAGCAAAATAAATTAACTTATAGTTGAGTCTGAACTTTGATCTGCTTGAAATAATTGGGGTGAAAAATGACAACCAGAAAAAATATGCCAAGAAAACTTAGCCTGCTATCGAAGACAAAAACACTATTGATTCAGAGAAGATTTTAGATGGCTAATAAATTACAAATACACATCATCTTTTGACTCAAGCAGAACTGTACTGTGTATTTTAATAGAGCTGAATGGCAATTATGGTAACTGGAAAAAAAAAAGAAAGATTATTATTATTTTAATAAATTAACAATGCTCAGGATACCATTCCATTACATTTCTCAGCCATTCTTTGTTTCGAAATGTGCAAATCCTCACTGTACAGTGGTGCATCTTTTGTACTTTCTACTACTCTAAACATCTCCTATACTTCTCCTACGTCATTTCTTGAGAAAATAGGGTGCATTATCTGAGTGTAAAACAAGCATCTCACTTTATAATAGAATTCTTATTGGGATGTAAAGTCTGACAGAGTGTGACTTTTGTACAACAAAAGAATGTATTTCTGACATGGTATTTGATAGCAGTACTCTAGTCATTGCAAGTAATTGTCAAATAACTTGAATACGATCCATCTTAAAGATTTTCCTCTGAGAAGGATATGGGTACTAAGGATTCATACCTTCTTCCTCTCCTCCCTGCAAATATGATGTCCATTATGTCCTCCACCAAAAGATGGCAATCCAAGTCCACAAAAACATTTTGTTTTCCATATGATAATACCTCGATGTATACATTTTTGTTTTTTTTAATCTCATTATTGTTTTCCTCTGGTTTCGGCCTGGTTTGTTTTGTTGGTGGAAAATTGATGAAAATTATTTGGCATCAGTGAAGCTTTTAACAAAAGATGGCAGTGGTGAATTTGTTCTGCCTTTGTCTCAGTAGTGCTTGCTACTGTCAGAGAAAGTTTCACAGATGTGAAATTTAAAAGGTTCTAAGTCAGGTACTAATCTGCTCTCAACAGATTTTCTCTCTCTCTTGCCTTTTGCCCACAATTGCGTCTTCCTTCTCCATTAACTGCCTCTAATGGATTATCTGGAGGAAAATTTATTTCTTTTCCTCTTTTTTCTTCTTCTTACCTTTTTTCCTTTTTGGAGGGGGGAGAAGGGAACAGGAACAGGGAGGTTTGTGAGAGTGGAAGAAATGGGGGAAGAGAAAAGAGGGGAGCACTCTTTAACAGACATGCAAATACTAATTTACTTCAGCTATAGCAGTGTATGCAGAAGAGGAATGTCAATCGGGTTCCTCTTAATTATCCTACCTTCGGTTACCACTCTTCTTTCTTTGTTTGGAGATTTATGCCATTAGCAACCATTTCTGATACATGTTACCAATTTCATGATGCTGTCTGTGTCTTCTTTCTCTTCCTCCCTGATCTAATTATTTCTTCTAGCTAGTGAGTGCTACAGTAAATGTTTTCTTTTAACTCTTTGTTCTTATATCATAATCATGGACCAGAAAATTGTCAATTTTAATCTCTTATTTGTCATAACAATTGAAAAAATAGTGAACAAACATTGAATTATTTTCAATCATGTTTTTTGCTTTCAGCCCATCTTCATTCCTATTCCTGCCTCTTTTTGTGGCCCACCAACTATTAGAAGAAGACATATAAGTGTACAGTACTGGAGATTTCTGTGTATTATTAGTTATTGCTGTAATGTGCTGTTTTCCCGTAGACAATGTGTCTTATGTAGGTATATAGAGAAAAAAAGACACAACATCAATGACATTAGGTATTACATAGAACTTGCATTCACTTTTACTTGACTGAATCCTGCTTTGTAGACTGAAATAACATGCATCTATTTCAGATATGGCCTAAAACGTAAAGGATGAACGGCATCAGCTGTAATTTAATTCTAAAGAAGAAAAAGGTTTAATCTCTGGATAAAATTATCCTGTAATTTATAATTATTGAAAAACTTTATTCACTGAGGCTTTAGTGAACATTTAAAATAGATAAATGCTCTATTTTCTACTTATCCTGCTCCTATTTAAAGTTTGATTTTTCACTTGTATTCTTTTATTAAGTTATTTCTTCAACAGTTAGTCCGAAGTGTTAAATAATTATTTCAACTTTGAATTAGGAAAATGGAAGTCATAACACTGAACTATCTAAGTATCATTCACTTCACAGTGAACGTATGGACTTTTTTTATCTGTGAATATCTTATCTCTAACTGGTTAGTCTTGATCACAACTGGCAAATTAATATAATAGAAATGACTGTATTTCTTTTTAGAATGTGCTTTCATATAAAACTTTAAATGTATTTCATAGTACACCTATCAAAGCATCTAAGACATTAATAGAATTTAGCATTTACTGTTATCATTTAATAACTAAAAGAAAATGTCAGTAATTCATTACAAAGATGCTTTTGGCCTATATTGACTTTCTAGGGAATTCCTAATCCTATTTAAGATGCCTGTCTATATTTTTCATATTCCGTATGCCTTAACAGCACCTGTTCCACGTCCCTAAGCTAGACCTAATAGCTTACATCTAAGTCACAAAAGCAGTGAAACTGCACCTGATTCACTTCTTCTAAGCTCTCTTTTCCAAAGAGCACAAAATGAAAAAGATTTTGATGTTTCTTCCAATGACTGTTTGACTACCTACCCACAGTTGCATTCACTTTATCAAAATAACATATGATCCAGAGAGATGCTTTTTGCTAACTGCAAAAAGAGGAAATAAGGTTGCATTAATGAGCTGACAAAATAATTTCATGTAACAGTTGTGGAAATCAGTAGCTGCAGATTGCTCATGTTGAACTGTATTCAAAAAGTTATTTATTTGCTAATGTTCTGCAAATAAGGATTTGTGGTTCATTTACACTTTTAAACTCTTAACTCTCCATTGTAAGGAGGGTAAAAAATGTCACTTTCAGTGGATGTTTCAATTCTTTTAATCTTTTAAAAGAAAGTGAAATTGAAATTAAATGAGAAGTTGCCTTCAGTGCAGTAACATTTATCTTCCTTAAAATATTCCTGGTTTTGCCTGACATTTTTGGTAAAAATAAAATAAATTTTCAAATTTTATGAAATCTGTGAGGATTTTTTGTTTCCTTTTTACATGATTCAGAATCCTTTTTAGGTTCTCAGTTTCTGTGGGTAAGTATGGGATACAAAGCTGTTTCTTATGAAATACTTAATCCTCATCATGTTCATAAGACAGTGTGGTATGTGCAAGTGCTGCAGATTGCAGACTGTACAAACCATTTACACATGGAGCTTCACTTCAGGGAAGCTCTTGGAAGGGGAAGCATGAGTTCAACCCCTTTTATCTCTTTGTTCTCCTACCTGCACTGCTTTTTTTGTCCTAACAGTTGAGGAATGACCTTCATCCTTCCTGCTAAGCTACAACACTCTCCTCATCAAATTCCTCTGAGCAATTTTTCTCTGCTTCTCTCTGAAAACTCTGCTCTGATTTACTCCTCCTTTATTATCCTAAGTTTTCCCTCTGTATGAAATTTAAAACTAACAAAGATCTAGTAACTAGTATGTATGTCTATGTGT
Organism: Nothura maculosa; assembly: GCA_032353885.1. Lineage (NCBI taxonomy): Eukaryota > Metazoa > Chordata > Aves > Tinamiformes > Tinamidae > Nothura > Nothura maculosa. The sequence continues at coordinate 2,399,696 of JAUBOD010000981.1, read as the reverse complement.
CTCGATGTTCATAAGCAGTCTTGTATACCTATTGTAGTAAGAAAAACAAATTGAGATTCCAGGATCTTCTTGAAATTCTTTCACTAAGAAACTTCTTCATAAATAAGTATATATGTGAATTTCCCCTGTGTGTAAAAGTAACTTAGTGCAGGACAGGAAAGGACCAACCTTCACTGTACAGAAGCTGCTTATGACAATTCCTCCCCAGCAGGAATTATGGAGGATTTTTATTATTATTATTGATTTGTTTTGTTTTGAGGAGCACCACTGTTTTTCACCATTGTCAAATGAGCTCCAGAAAGGCTTTTTTACGGACTGATGTTGTAGCAGAGAATACTGGAGACAGGGAGAAAAATAATTTTCCTAATAAGAAGAAATAAAGACTATCTCATGTCATCATTAGACAAAAAGGCTCTGTCCAGCAGCTGAGCTCTTGGGATGTGAAAAGTAAATAAAGAAGCTAGAAAAATTAAGAAGTACAGGAGAAGTAGAGGAGGAGAGACTGTTTAATTATTAAAGCTAGCCTCAGGGCTTTCCCTTTTTTAATGGACCAGTCTCATACCTCTAAACCTTTCTGAGTCTTGGTAGAATTGGGTCTAATTCTCAACTCCAGTCAGTTCCATAAAAGTTCAGCATTCAAGGAAAAACTGTGAGGGAGTAGTGTTTCCGTGAGTTCATCCAGGGTGCGTTTTTCTCCACTTGGACTTTTCCTCCTCTCCTCCTCTAAAATAGTTTCAACCTGCTCTGGAAGTTTAAATTGTAATCTTTAAGAAGTCTGAGTTGAGTTAAAATTATCCATGCGAAATAGACCTTGCAGTGATCTTTGTTTCTCAGTTGAAGTTTGGGAAATGGCCTTTCTTCTTTCCTCCCTTTTTTGTTACCTTGAGTTTGAGCAGTGCTGTGAACTAATTTCCAAAGCGACACAGTAGGTTTGGATACCACTTCTTTTATATGTAACAAGCAATGGCAATAACAATCATAACTACACCTGCAGACTTTGAAACTCCACATAAAGGTTTTTGAGAAAACTGCAAGGTAGCTATATTCTTTATAATTCCTCTTTAAAAAAAGGAACAATGTAAAAATGAAAACTCTTGACATTCTAGAGGAAAATCTTATCTCCTGATTACTGACTGCAGCACTTCTAGCTCAAGTATTTTCCTCTCTGGATATTTATACAATAAATTTGGGTCATTCTGAGTCAGAACTCTGACAATTTTCTCACAAGAAGCATAGGTTTTGATAAAAGAACATAAAAACTTTTATCATAAAGGTAATGTGCACTGGTATAGCAGGAAACTTGCATCTAAGTTCTTCCCCAGGTATAGAGTCATAAATGGGAGTTGTGAGACTAGCAAAACCCAGCAAACAAATGCCTAGATAAAACAATCTGACCAAAGTAAACAGTGCTAGCAGAAACTTTAGACTGAAAGTTCTGTGTAGGTGAATTGAAAAGGCATGTAGTGAAGGTCAGAAGATCTCTCTATCACAATGGCAGCATTTGACTAATCCTTTATTAGTATTTTAATTAGAAAATTCATAGCATGACTAGCTTTTAGTATTTTCTGTCATCCTCCTTCCCTATACTGTCTCCTCAATGTTTTTCTTAATGTA
>JAUBOD010000981.1:2380401-2396423 GCA_032353885.1 Nothura maculosa | reverse complement strand
CAGGGACGCCTCTCAAGGATACTCCTCGAGGTTGAGAGCTCCTTCCACGACAGATTTGTGGTAAGTGAATATAGCGCACTCTCTTTCTTTAGCTTTGCTTTGTAACATAAGCACCCTCAGTCATAAACCGTTGACCAGGTCTGGGACTAGGATTGGATCTAGCCGCACCCAGACTCCTCTCAGAAGGAGCCTGGAATGCAAGGGAGTCCAGTCTGAACCTCGTGACCCAACGGGGGGTATCCCAAGATAATCGTGTATTGTCTTGTGCCTCCATGCAGTGAATAATAAGTGATCTTGCTGTAGAATCTTGTGAAATCATTATTATTATACTAATAAATCATATTGTTAGTTCTCTATTTGAGTGAAGTGCATTTTGTCACTCGCCCCGCCTCCACTCGTTCCACCACACCACCATTGTTAAAATACTCTTGATATTTCTTGATAGGAAACTCCTATTATTTTAATATGAATGCAGCAGGAATGTCTTATGCTTTGGGCCCTTAATTTTTGTTCTAGATAGTAATCACTGAAATAATCACTGACTATCAGATAATAATCATCATCAAAAAAAAAAAAAGTGAGGTAGTGATACAGACAGTATTCCAAAATCCCATAGTTTAGTCCCTCTTATATGAGTTTTTCCCACAATTTCAATCTGAATGTCAAATCTAGTCCTGCACTGGGACAAACTTGTCTGCTCTGCCTTGCTACATACAGAGGGAAAACCCAATGCATTAAATATTGGGCAAAGTCAATGCTGAACTCCTCTTTCACAGGAAGGGGAGAGATCAGGGAGAAGTTATAATTCTCGTAGGACAGATAGAGGAAAGATTGGAACTACAGGATTATATGTAGGCAGATGATGTCCTTTCCCTCCCATGTTCTTTTATCAAAATTAAAAATGGTTATATCTAGGAATCAGGAAACAAGGACATTGAACAAACTGTGTGAGAAAAATGGATTAACATGGCATCTGGCAGAACTGCTATCCTCAAATTACTTTTCTACACTTGCAATGAGTGTCATTGTCATGACAGCTCTACAAAATATAAACAAGGAGAAAAGTCCATGTGGCCATGAATAAGAAAAAAAGACAGTTTCATGAAATTACTTTTGCTATAGCATCGTCTTTTCTATGAACATGTTGTAGAGATCCTTTTATGTAGAATTTTCGTAAAGGCAGTTATTCAGTTAAGAGTTTTACCTAAGCTCAAGTGACAAATGCTTTCAGCCTGAAAAGATTGTACTGAGTTCTTGCTTTGCAAAGCCTATTGTATACAAAGGCCAATAAGTAGAGCATTGATCTCAGAAGTATGTCGAAGGCAGATGTTTAAATTAATGTAAAATTCATTTTACTGCATATCTAATTTCTTATAAATCATGAAAAATTTCTTCTCTATGTAGGCATTTATACAGACTATTAGAGCTAGTTCTAAACCATTAACCCCTCGGAGCTGCAGTTTTTCGTAATATATAATGCAGCTTCCTTCTACATTTCGCTTCCATGGTGGGTTCATAAATGCTTATTTTACTTTTTAAAAATTCAGTAAAACAAAATAGAAGTCATTAGTATACAGAAAGTCTGAGCTCATGTATTTCAAACTCGGGGAAACTTGACTTGTACCAATGCTATCTCTTACAATATTATTTTGTTTGGTTGTTTGTTTTAATAAGAGTTCTTTGAACATGATCTATGAAATTTTCAGTTATCCCTTGTAAGTTAGTTAAAGACCCTTTGCAGAGCATAAGTCAACGTATAGGCATCTCAAGTATTTTTTGCTGCCTGTGAGATTTATTATATTAAATAAAAAGGTAATCTTACTTTTTCTATTTATTATTTTACCAAGTGAGTAAATAAAACCTCAGGCATGCTACTTTGATCCTGTGAAGTATCAGATATGTAACATACCAATCTTATCAGCTGATCAGTTTTGTACCAGAAGCAAAAAGTTTTTTTCTGAGCTGTTAGCATTCACAGGGGGAGCGAAGTAGTTGTGTTGCATTACAAGGATATTGTTATGAGTGAGGGCAACTACCACTGCAGACTAATGCAGGAACATATTGTGAGTGCAATGTACTCGAGTAAAACATTTTTTTTTTTACCTGTTTTATCTAAATAATTAACAATATGAAACAATTTGGGGAACTGGAGAGTTTTAACAAGTTAGTGTCAAATATCTTTTTTTCCTAGATCTAGACTCTGTGTGATTGTACTTAAGGTGACACTTCACCGTGTAATTTTTATATCATGTTCACGTAGAGGATGAGGATAATGAGTAACTGTGCTACACATTGTAAAAAAAGATTTTAATATGCCATTTTCTATACCAGAAAAAAGGAGGCTTGAGGAAGTAACACAGACATACAGACACAAACATTTTCATCCAACAGCACCCACAAATTTCCACCTAAAGGAAACAAAGATGAAAATGGGCTCATTATTTCACTCTACTGCTGAACAGTGGGAACTCTTGGTTCAGTACTTGCTCTGTCATGGAGGCGAGGTTAAGGTTTCATACATTTTGCATCTCTGTCTCAAGTTTTTCTCTAATAGAAGGGAAATAACAGTTTTATCCAATCTCTTTTTAAACTATTTGAATTTAAACTTTTAGATGTGAAATGTTTCTTAATTACTGCCAAACAGATCGTCTTAGGATTTTGTGGTCTTATTTTTAAGAAAAGTTAGAAGGGGAAAAAAAGAGTTCATTTTATGTATCTTTTTCCTTTCATTCCATAAGCTTTTTAATAATTTTTCCAGTTCTACTGAAGACAGTTCCCTTTCTTCTTTTTAATACTCTTTCCAGTTCTACTGAAGATATTCCCTTTCTTATTTTTTCCCCCTATGCCTCTTTTATCTGCACTGGTTCCCCTACACTTGAGGGAGAAGGATCTGTGGGGTTCGCCAGGGCTGGGTTACCACAGCCATATGGGGCAGGCAGTGCTGCAGGTTCTGTTAAGTTTGAATCTAATGATATTAAATTATGGAAAAAACAGAAATAGTATTAGAAAAAAAAATGAGTATGAGAAAACTGAAGCTCTTTATGGTCTCAATTAACTTATCTCCAGAGCTTCCCTTCCCTTTGTCTCACAGTAAAGCACTTCTGCTGCTGATAAAACCTATATAGCATTCATGGACAAATTCCATTTGTCATGGATCCTCACATGATCTGGGAAAGACTTTGTGAAAGAATTACACAAGGTTTTGGGGTCTTTTCAGTGTTTAAGTCACCTCAATGCAAGTGCAGAAGGGAAACATAAAACCTATGTCTACACTGCTCATCTGAAGTTAATGCGAAACCTGTGATATTTCCATTATTATTTCTGTCTGCTTGGTGACAAGGTGCAGGATGAGTTCTAGCAGTATCCAGAAAGCAAGTCTCTTGGAGCGCTAAAGATAATGCATACTAGTTGCTATTTAAATGGTCATTCAGTCAGTAGATAACCTACTATTTTTATCTAGATGTGCTGTAGTTTATGGACCTAAATGTCACTATACAATTTTTAAATTATTTGAATAGCCAGCCATTTTATACACTCTAATGAAGCAGATTCTTCTATATGGCAAGGTTGGACAATGCATACACATACAAAAGGTTTCAAAAGATTTCCAGTCATCATTTATTATTTTTTGTAGCTATGAGGCCATTGGCTGAATCATTGCTTAAAATAGTATCCAGTATCTCTATATACAAATGTGAATGAATTTATATAACATAATACAGAACAGAAATGTCTATAACAGAAGTATAATGAAATCTGTTTTCTCTCTGTTGACTTCAGCAGGACCAGGAGTACCATTTCATTTTCCATATGGTCTAAAGTCTAGATCTGTTTCAATTTGTTGTTCAATAAAGGATTTTTTGTATTCCTTTCTTTTGACTTAAATGTTGTATTATTTAAGTATTATTCTAAATTTATACAATGCACATATCTAATATCTATATTCAGAGAAATTTGAATATTCCAGTGTGATTGTTTGGTGGAAAGCCTTTGGGTGATCATCTCCCACAACTGTTAATCAGAAGCATCTAATAATTGTTACGTGATTAATTTTGAAATGCAGTGTGCATCTCAGTAGTAAGTCATATATACATACACACACATTTATCCTATTTAGAAAATACAGAAACTTTTTTTTTCTTTGAATACAAATTGATATAACAGACAGTTTCGTTCATGTAAGGAATATTTCACACAGAGCCAACTCAATGCATCAATAAAGGGAGAGGAGAAGCCTCATTAGGATAATGTACAGTTAGTCAAGTAGAGGAGACAACACTTCAGAAGGTATCTGCTTTATACATTTATATCCCTAAAGAGAAATGAAGAGAGAGAGAGAGAGTTTCAAGAGAGCTGTTGCTGAGGGATATATCTGTTTTGGTACTAACTAGTTATGAGATAGGCTAAGCCACATGAAGCAATTCCTTTAGGATGCAGCTTCTCAACACAGGTTGACAGGAAACACAGGCACATGCTGCATACCTTTGTCAGCAACACTTTATGAACTGCTACATGAGCAGCTTTAACTCACTTTTCATTTTTTTGGCAAAAATGAGTAATGTGGTAAGGAGAGAAAGAGAGATACATGCCTTTTACTATCAGTAGTCTGTTTCACTGCCTAAACTTAGAACAAAGTCCCAATATAAATAGAAAGGATGTGGCTTTTTTTGTTTCGTTTTTCTCTCACTACACACATATAATCATCATATTTTGAACTGATTGAATATTTTAAACCAGCATTTCTCCTAAAAAGGGTTGCCAGAACACAATTATATTATTAATATTAACAGAGATTTTGCTGTCATATACAAGAACTGTTCAAATGATGAAAGAGTTAGACCTCATGTTATCTATAAAGGTAAGATAAAGGACTGGAAAAGGCTTCTGTCTTTAGAGAGGAAGGACTCTTTTGGCAGAATGTACTAAATTACTCATCAAATAAGAACTGTAGAACTCAAGCATTGATTTTAATCTGGAGTATTATATTTGGTATCTTGGATATTTCTCTTAAAACCAGTGGACTCAAATTAAAGTTTGGTAGACAACAGAAATCAAAGTTTGGTAGACAGCAGAAAAGCCTTGCTGTCGCATGGTAAGAATGCTGAAAAACACACAAAACTTAGAGCATCATTACAGGAATGTAGACAAAATAATGCTTGGAAGAATCTATTATTCAGAAAAATAATTGTTTTATTTCAAAGATCCTAAATGATTACAGTTAAATCTTTCTTGCCAGTAAAAAAAAATAGTTGTCTGAATAATACCTAATAATATCTGAACGGGAAGATTCTTCTTCTGCATTCTTCTATGCTAATAGAGCACAAAGGAGCATTTTTTTTTCAATGAGAAATGAACTATTCAAAATAAAGTGTGAATAATGAGAGACTAGTAGAAGATTCCACTATATCAGATGCCTCCAGGTGGACACAGATGTAGCACAGAATAACAACGCTAAGAACAGTAACAACTGAAAGGCAGTTACTTAGACTCAGATTAGACAGCATCTTAGACTACAATAGGAGAAAACTTACTCAAGAATGGGATGATGGCAGATGACCGTATCTGTTAGTATCAAAAGAACCATGAGAATACAGTAACCCCTGAATGTAACCCCAGTATACAGTAACCCCAGTATACCTCCCTTTGTGCTGACCTTGTCATGGGATTGACTGGCCATTGCAAGCATGGACCCATCACTGTCCTGCTATTGTCTAAGTCACCAAGTGCAAATACCATTTAAACAAACTTGAATTAAATCACAATGGGAATTATCTCTCAAGGTAAATAACACATATGGCTTAAATAAGTTATAATTGGCTAATTAAATAATTTGAAAAACATTTCAAAGGCTGAGGTGACATTACTTAATTTTACCTACTGAAACTTTATTCTCCCTGCAGTGTCAAATAATGGCTTATTCTAATTAAATTCCTTCCTCAGACTCAGATAAATCCTTAAAAATTATAATGGTAAAAATAGCTGGATTTGCTAATTACAGCTCGCAAATATCATTTAAGAATTAAATAAACTAAAAATGCTCCTGGTGATATAAAAACCAGCATCTTACTTTTGATACTCCTGCAAAATGTCCTGCACAAAAATGAGTATATAAATACAGTTCCATTATCTGCTTTCTTGAGTAGCCTGTTACAGTAATTGACTCCACTCATATGATTGCTGCATTACAATCCTAGCTGTGAACACATGCAGAGAGACGATGAACCATTATCATTCAGATGCTCAATGGACAGTCAAAGAAGCAGATATTGACATTTTATATGTGCTGAAGGTCATGAGGCTCCTGGTAACTAAGAAAAACAATAGAAATAAAGTACCATCATAAGTGGATTGGAGCCGCTGATAAATTTATTGCTTTTTTAACAAGACAGGATCTAGGATACTTTTTCTTACGCTTTTTAAAAACAGATTCTTACTTTTTCTTTCTCTGTATATGTATGTGTTGGGGGAGAGACATCATGAAGTAGAGATGACACAAACATAAATCCATAAAACTATACAAATTCTGTATACTGAGCCTTCAAGATAGTATGGCTCATGGGCTGTTATATATTAAGCATCCTAACTTATCTCCCTAACCAAGGGAGATATACAACTTAGGTAAAAATATTCTTTTCGGGTAGTGACAGTTATAGGGTCAACCCAGTGGCTACTGAAATAAATGATGCCTATCAGGTGAAATTATTACTGTCATTATTATTGTTAAATCCATGTATAAATGATATAGGCCCTCCTCCCAAATTCAATCTCACCTCATCCTGCTCATTTATCCCAAGGAGGAAATTAAGCATATATGTAGCCCAGTCTGGTTTTAAAATTCTCTGCAGTAAAGGAAAAATTGAATCATTACTATAATGTGAAGGATGTGTATTAGGTTGTTGTGATATCATTAGAAAGCACTTAAAAGTTACAGAAGTGGAGAAACAGGTTTGGAGAAACAGGTTTGGAGAAACAGATTTGTCTTAACATAGCAATAGTGTCTGATGCATCTGATTGATTCAAAACTCTTCTCAGAAAACAATGCTGCCTTTTCTTTGGCTATTTGGGAAAAGAGCCTGACTTTATAGAGCTCGTATAGATAGAAAATGGAATCTTATCGCTGCTTGCTTTCCTGAGCCTCCTGTTTATCCTGGCAGCTTTGCCAATTTTTGGAGACCCTGCTCCAAGTACTCAATCTATATATCTATATCTGTGCATATGAGTAAGAATTTAATTCAAATTACATGTCATTACTCATCCTGGTACCGTAACTGGTGGGAGGGGCTGGTTAAACTTAAAAGAGTGGAAAGATTTTCTGCTGCTGCCTTCAGAGGAAACTAATAATTTTTCATTACTCAGATTTTTTTATGGTGTGTTTATAAAGCAGAATTTTTGTATACTTTATACATATTTTCTTTTGTACTTTAATTAGACTACCTGCAAGTGTCTCTTTGTTTCAGCCATTCAGTATTTCAGCATACTTCTGTATGCAAAAATAAGGCAAATTTTGCTGTGAAAAGGAAGTTCCCCTCTTGGTTTTATGTTTATGTGTTTACTACATCATTGCATGTGTATTTTTTCCACACAAATCATATTGGTTTAAATCCCTTTCACCCTGCATATATAGTCTGAGATTGTCAGGAAATACTAGTTCGTGAAAAATAAACTATTTCTGGGAAATAAAGTTTGAATAAAACTTTTTCACAGAGATAGGGAAAATGTAAAACAAATGATTTAGGATGCTTTAGTGTTGATTTGTTTATTTTTTTAGAGAATGATTCAAAAATTATTTATAGTAAAAATAATTTCAGAGCAGTGCAGAAGGTTCTGATGGACTTTCTTGTAATCTAAGATTGTTTTAGGATGGAAAATAATTTCTTGTCTGATTTTAGTTCTTTTCATTCTATACCTCATCACACTACATTAGTGTCTTGTAAATCAGAATTTGCCCTTAACCACGTGTGTTTTAAATTGTCATCTCCTACTGTATTGTTTCTGAATCTATGCGATAGGACTGATGAACTCAGCAAATAATTTCTTCTATCAGGTAGCAGATAAAATATTACCTGAGTTTGAACGTGAATTATGTTCAGTGTGTAGTGATGAGAAATAAAATACATTTACTCAATAAAAATACATATAACTTGACACATGCAAAAGGGATACATCTGCTTTGAGCAATATATAATTTTCCACAGGAGATTTATTTTTTACAAGATAATAAATAATTGCAGATGATTATGTAAAGCAATATTTTACAAACCATAAAATTCCAAGGCGAAGTCTTGTCAAGGAATTGTATATATGATAATCTTTTTGAGGGCTGGCAGCATGAACTTTTTCTGTGATTATGTAAAAACTTGCCTGTTTCAGTGCAACATAAGGGTGGTATAGGCCACTATAAAGATGATTTTCTGAACAAAAAGATGATTTTCTGAACAAAATGTGGAATTCTCATGTTTAAAAAGTTAATTAATAGTATACTCAAAGCCATTGCAATAACATCAGCAAAATAAATCCTATACTGGAAATCACAGAATCACAGAATGGTTGAGGTTGGAAGGGACTTCTAGAGGTCATCTAGCCCAACCCCCCTGCACACACAGGGACACCTAGAGCATGTGGCACAGGGCGGGTTTTAAAGATCTCCAGAGAAGGAAAACCTACAACCTCTCAGGGCAGCCTGTTCTAGGGCTCTGTCACTCTCACAGTGAAGAAGTTCCTCACATGGAGATAGAATTTCCTGTGTTTCAACTTATACCCATCACCCCTTGTCCTATCACTGGTCACCACCAAGAAGAGTTTGCCCTACCCTCCCCACATTCTCCCCTCAGATACTTACACATATTGCTCTGATCTCATCTCAGTCTTCTCTAGGCAAAACTAACTCAGCTTTCTTAGTCTTTCCTCATACTATAGGCACTCCATTTCCTTAATTATCTACGCTTGACTCTCTCTAGAAGCTCCACATCCCACTCATACTGGGGAGCCCAGAACTGCACCCAATAATCCCGTTGCAGCCTCACCAGAGCTGGGTAGAGGGGCAGGATGAGGATCTCCTCTCTTGACCTGCTGGCAACACACCTCCTGATGCAGGCCAGGCTCCCATTGGCCTTCCTGGCCACCAGGGCACTGCTGCCTCAGATTTAATTTGTTAAATCAACCAGGACTCTGAAATCCTTCTCTGCAGAGCTGCTCTCCAACAGGTCAACCCCTAATCTGTACTGGTGCCTGAGGTTATTCCTGCCCAGGTGCAGGACCTTGCACTTGTCCTCGTTGAACCTCATGAGGTTCCTCTCTGCCTGACTCTGCAGCTTGTCCCTCTGAATGGCAACATAGTCCTCCACCAAGTTTGGTATCATTTGCAAACTTGCTCAGAGTGCACTCTGTGCCTTTTTCCAACTCATTGATGAACAAGTTGGACAGTAATGTGCTCAGGACTGATCCCTGGGGGACACTCCTGTCCACATGCCTCCAACTAGACTTGAACTTATTTATCATAGCACCATGAGCTCTGCCATCCAGTCACTTCTCAATCCACCTCATTGTCCAAGTCAAAACCTGAAATATGTCTTCACTTTTTTAAGGGCTTACTTTTTTCAGTTTATGGGATTTTTATGCAGAATGAAAATTGAGAAAAAATTGGCAAGCAGTTGAGGTGTTTATTTTGTAATGAAAATAAGATTGACAGAAGATTCCTTCCTATTTTTGATAGACTACAAGCAGATTGGAGTAAATATTTGTTTTGTAAACAGATGTATTGTCAGAAAGATATATTGACTAGAATAAACATGAAAAAAAATCAAAAAGAATTAGGAAGCTTTAGGATTCAAAGACCAGAAGCAGTTTGTGAAGATCATGTGTGTGTCAAAATGTGGAAAAAGAGCAAGGGAGGTTTTCCTTTTTTTTCCATGTTTTGGCAAAGCACTACAGTTTAAAGCAAACAAAGTTCTAAAGTGTGAATACAATGTAAATAATTGAGCTAACAAACCTGAAAACATCCTATTTTCTTATTTCCAGGAAGCACCATCTTACCTAATTTTAGTATATGAGAGGCTGTTGTGTCAACTTTCCTGCTTATTTAGGAGACATTAATTTGGATGTGATGGCTAATAGCTTAAATACCACTATTTATATTCATCAAATCATTGAAGTATGAAAGGAGAGGAAGCTTATAACCTATAGGAGCACTGTCCAGAGTAATGGTGCTTTTGGAGAAAGCTGGTTGTGGAAGATATATGAACACTGAAGTCCTCAATAGCAAAGAGCAGAGAGGAAATGATGATATGACTGATAAAACTCTCATCCTACAATTGGGCTCAGTCTTTAAAAGTTTTAGGGCCCCTTTTCTATACTATAAAATATATCTCCAGGCAAGTTCACCAGGACTATGGATGGTCATGAATTCTGCCATCAAAGAGCATTGATATTTGTTGTTAAGTCGAAGGACATTTTACAGTTCTCTGCTTTAACATTTACTCAGTGAACCTACAACTAAACATCTATATTAATAAACTTTACTGTGTGTCCAGCTGAAACAAAGAATCATACACTCATTACATTGGGCAGGTGAAATCCCACCGAAGCTTATTTTGTCTACAAGTCAGCACTCCCTTCTACTCTGGAGAATTCTGATGACCCATCAGTCAAGAGACTTGCCAAGTATTATTACTTTGAGAGGCATTCAGCGCCAACTAAGAAACCTTGTGATTATGTGTCAAAAACACAGACAAAAACAAAACAAAAATATCCTTTATGGTTGATGCACATTACTGCCAGTATTTGTCTAGTCTTCAAATTGGAAAGGACTACTGTCTCGTATGATGAATCATACTTGTCAACAAAAGTTACTTGTCGACAATATTTTATGTATAGTTAAGAGATTATCAGTTTTGCCCGCAAAAGATAAAGTGCTTACTCTAGTGACGTTTGATATAATGAAACATGGACAGAGTAATTTCATTTCTAAAGCTTTATTTTTATAAAGGAAATGTTTTGCCTTTCTTTCTTTTCTTTTTTTTTTCTTTTTTTTTTTTTTTTTCATGGCTGATGGGCTACTTAGAAAGATATTTCTGTGTACTTTTGGACATTTCCAGGAAATGATTATAGGCAAAATGCAAAATTCACTTTTCCATTTGCTGCTTTTCTGATATTTGCCCATTGCTATGGAAATAGTAAGTATTTATTGAACAGATTTGATTTTTACACCTTAGACATTGATTCACGAAAGTGTGACTGACATGAAGCAATAGGATGAAAAATAAGGATAGACATTTTTAAAGCAAATAGATATTTTGGTCTTTCCATTTCTTCTATGTGGCCCTTTTTATTTTTTCCTTCTGTTTCCTTCTGTGCTTCTTTCTTTTTATGTCCTTAACGGTACTAGTACTTGCAAAACATCACTTGATATTTCTTAAAGAAATAAAGACATAAACAATTCTGTAACACATTAGCTTACCTAATTTTTAGAGGCTGTTACTTTTTTTCCAACATGAGAGCTGGAAACGAATTAGAGCTATCTAATGATAGCCACAGTCAGCATTTTGGCAGAAAAGCACACATCTGGACAAAAAGAAAGGAGAATTTTGCTTAACCTAGTGAGCAGAAGATGGATCATCAATTTGGTAGTAGAGGCCATGTTTCCCATCAATATTTAGGCCACTGGGTATTTTACAGCATAGATATTTATCCCAAGTAGTAAATAGAGAATAACAAGTCTCACAAGTCCTAGCAGGATTATAGTAATGACAAAAATTACAAATTGACACACTGAGCATGGTCGTTCACCACATAGTGGAGAGGATGCCTTTGAAAAGACAAAAGATCTAGAGCAGAAGCTGGCAATCCTGTCACTGTAACCAGAGAAGAATTCAAGAGTGCAGAAAAAGTCCAATTTGAGCATATTTGTGTTATATTAATTTCTCCTTTGGATGAATTAAACTCCAGAAAACAAGTGAATTGTTTCTTTTGCCTCCTTCAAGGCAGTAGATGTTCAGAATGAATTTGAAAACTCAAATGGTGGTACATATCTTTTGTATGGGTTATTAGCAATAATTCAAGTGCTTTTGCTTGATATTGTAAATTTATAATCTGAATCTCTTTGTACAATTCTGCTCTGGCTTTAATGCATCTTCTCTTGACCTATAGCAAAGTTTAAATGTATATACAAATGAAATTTGTTAGTGCCTTTGTTTTGCACACAATAAGTTAATTTAGAGAGAAACATTACTTTTTTCTTTCTTTTATTTATCCTTCTAAATGTCACCCCACACTTACTTAAGCCAGCCTTAACGCTGCATCCATAATCTAGCTTACTCTTTACAAACCCGTCTGACAAGATAAGAAAATAAACCATGTTTTAGAAAGGTAGTATTCTATTCTTACCTCTGATATTTCACAGTTTTAATACAACTGAGAAAACAGTGTGCTGATAAGGTGTAGAATATAACTTATTTCTTTTGGTACTTTACATAAATCCTTCCAGAGTTTATGGCCAAAGCACATGTCTGGCAGTGACAGCCTGTTCTGTTTAGAGAAAAAAATATCTTTGTCATTCTATATGAATATGTGAGATATTCCTTAGTTGATTCTTTGAAAATGGAGAAAACTGTTGTAGACTAGCTCCAATCAGTTCCCTTACAAAATTTCTTGGAAATTAATTAAAATGTAATCTGCTTGCAAGTATGATTGTTCCAGTAGTGATGATCTTGTTGTGAGACTGTGCCATCAGAGACAATCGTTCTCCTGCAGTACTATGAGTGACCTTGGATAAATCATTTTGGTCAGTGTTTTCACAAAGAAATGTAAAGACTTGTTCTATGCAGCGAATTATAATAACATTTACATCTTTTAGTGAATAATTAAAAGTGAGAGGACTATTCTCATTACTTTCTAACTTTGGGAAAATACTTTAGTCGTATTACTGTGGCGCCACATTCGCTTTTTGGACTTACTTGGAAGTTTACATAGTTGGTAGTAATTCTGTATTGCTATGAACAGAGCTGATAATGACGGTGAACTATAAGAGTTAGGGAGAGATGAAAGTCATCACTTGTTTTCAATCAAGTTTCTGGGAAATTAAGTTGAATACAAATGCAGAACATTACATATGAAATGACCAAGAGATCAAATATTCCTGAATTTGTCTGCCCAAGGGATTTTCGTATGGATGTTGGTCGTTTTGAATGACAGAGAACTGGAGAAAAGAAGGAATAAATTATGTGTTTTTTTGTTATTGTTGTCATTTAAGAATGTGGCCCCACCATGGGAAAATCTTGGGCTGTGCAAGGAGTGGAGCTGCTAGACCACAGCAGAACTTATTAGGCTCTTATTTTTACTGTGAGCAGGTGAGAAAAGACAGGATCATGTCTGAAGTCTGCCTCCAAGGCAGGCAGCACAATGAGTGTGTCTTGCATGCATTCAAAGCTTGACAATATCGTGGTGTCTTATATCAGCAGAAATTTCTGCTCTTAATAACAGAGATTACCTTTCTGGCTCTCATTCCAGTACAAGCCTCATCACTTCTTTGCTAGTTTCAAATTCTGCAAGTTCGATAGATGCTCCGAATAGCTCTGTTATGTTGCAATCTCTTCACTTAGCACCTAAAATTACCATTTATCAGAGTTCAGAGATTTAAGCCTAAAAATAGCTGTGGATATATAATTTTTTACAGAATATTTTCTACAAATTGCTTACATCTTGTTATCCAGAGCAAAACAATGTAATTTGAAATACCTGCTCACTACCATCACTTTATGATTATTTTTCCATTGCTAAGTTGTAGCATGAAGTAGGAGACAGAAAAGGTTTTGTATACATTTATTTGAGTTCTTATGTATTCTAGAAAGTCAAGTAATCTCATGCAATGATACCGAAGCAACTGCTGTAGAAAATCAGGGAAATTCAGTTGTCCAAAGTTAGCTACCTTTCGACCTCAGCAACATGTAAGCTTAATATCTATTGAACAGGTATGACCTAATGGGTGCATGGTAATTATATTGCTTGTAAACTTTCGAAGTGGCCTGAAACAGTTGGAAGTGAAGATACTCTCTAAAACATACTGTTTTTTTTTTTAAAAAAGTATTTATATATTGTTAGACATGGTGTCTTTAATGGCATCTAAAATATAGACATAATATGTTAGGAAAAGTTTTGGAAATTACTTCACACAGTCAGTCCTTATTTTTGTATGCATTTTCCAAGAGTGTTTGTTAAGCAGATATCTAAATAACTCTCAAAAAAGTTTGCATAGTTCCTTTCAGCTTGGTTGTGTCATGCATATTCATTTGCATAGTTGTATAGACATTTTAATTATGTTTAAATTTTGTAAATATTAGATTGCTATTTCAGTGTTACTAAAGCACTAACTAATAACTGGGAAACAGTAAACTTTCTTATTCTAAATTTAAAAGATTGTCATTTTTACTTAACCATTTAGAATGAGAAACAGCAGAATTTTTTTTTTCTTTATGGATAGTAGAAGCTTATATTCCTCTAATTGTTAAAGATTCTTTCAGTAAAAATTTGACTTTGGATTTTTAATGAAAGCATCTTTGTTGTGATCTTGCTGCTTTCCAATCTTTTATTGTGGTTGAGGGAACTACTTTGGTATGAGTATAGGAATTGTAAGGTTACAGTAATGTGGTATTGTTACACCACTCATATTCTACACTTCTTGCTTAAGAAAATTTCAAGATGATATTTGTACAACAATAAAATTGCAAACATATCAGAACAGAGAGGAATAAAACCAGAACTGGAGGAAGGAGACCCTCATATCCTAGAGAGCAACAGACGTTCCTAACGTAATGGAAAATGAGGATGTATTGTCAAAGTACAAAAAAGAAACATGAAATGCATTTTCTTGGCTGGATGACCAAATTGTCTATGCAAAGTCACTTTACTGTGAAGTGTGGCTAACCTTCATTTGCAGGCAGATTTTCCTTAATTCCAATGGAAATTGTAATACTCTAGAACCTCTATTTGTTAAGTATTTTGTAATACCTTCTCCAGGCATCTTAGGTTGAATGGGATCTCATCACTTACAGGTAGATGAAAAACAAACCTGTGTTTCTGCTGTGTAACACAAGCTGAAGACGGAGCTTAAAGAACTGTGAACACTGAAGGTGGTATCGCTGATAGGACGTAATGTTTTATGTCTCATGCTTACAATGATGGAAGTATCTGCTCAGATGAAAACTCAGTCCATTGTTTTTCTTTCCTTCTTTTAGTAGGCTCATTCATGGAGAAAGTCCAAAGCCTACTAGTATCTTCAGCTCTCAACATTTTTCTGGAAACGTATGCTAGACGTGTTAGACGTGTAGCTTAAATTCCTGAGCTTCTGAGCATTGTGACTGTAGAATGATAAAACAGTTTTTTTTTTTTTAATGGCTTTTTCTCCCCACTCACCACTTTTTTAATTATTATTATATTTTTTTTCCTTAAGCTGAGTGAAAGTATTTATGCTTCATGACTTCATGACTACAAAGTAAAGTTTGGAAATAAGACTTGTATGTGCACTCGTTGCTGAAAATGATCACAAAGCAGGGTAATCAACTACATCAATGCACTAGAATCACATAATTTGTAATCTCACAGATGAATTTTGAAGTGACTAACACTAGATTGTTCCTGCGTCTTTAGCTTGAATTTATGCACATAAGGTTTGGGTTTTGCTTCTGTGTTTGTCAGGGGCAGCCCTCTAGAATCCCAGGCCTTAGGGACACAAGAGAGCTGGGGAGAGGAAGGCTTGCCCTGGGTAGAGAAAGAGTGGGTCAGAGAGCATCTAGGGAAGCTCAACACCCACAAATCCATGGCCCTGATGGGATGCACCCTAGAGTGTTGTGGGAACTGGCAGATGTCATAGCCAAGCCGCTCTCCATCATCTTTGGAAAGGTCCTGGAGAACGGGGGAGGTGCTAGATGACTGGAAGAAAGCCAACGTCACTCTGGTCTTCAAAAAAGGCAAGAAGGAGGACCCGAGTAATTACAGGCCAGTGAGCCTCACCTCCATCCCGGAAAAGTGAT
>JAUBOD010000981.1:2358350-2376848 GCA_032353885.1 Nothura maculosa | reverse complement strand
TCTTTAAAACCCGCTTGGATGCAGCCCTGTGCCATGTGCTCTAGGTGACCCTGCGTGTGCAGGGGGGTTGGACTAGAGGGACCTCTAAGGTCCCTTCCAACCTTAAGCATTCTATGATTCTATGATTTAAAAGACAAACTTGTGTCATGTTTGTATACTGTTATGTTTTTATAATATGCCTATAATGGAAGTGGTCAATTTTATGCATTCTTATTTTATCATACTGGTTCATAAATATTTATGTCTGTCCTTTCCTTTGGATTGGGCATAGAAATTTCATATGCATATTGATTGCAGGCTGTAGTGTTGTTCTTTTTAATACATCATTTTTTTGTTGATGATTTAATCAGTTTCTTTTCTAATTAAGGATATTTTCCGAACAACATTGTTTTATTTAAAGGTTTTTATGATGAATCTCTTTGTTGAGCTCCTCTTTCATCTGTTTTCTTCATTGCCTCTGTTATTTTACAGGAAAAATACTGTAATGCAATAATAGTAATAATAAAAACAATCACCTATAAAAGATTTGACTCGTGCTTTGTAATTCTGACTGCAGTGAGTTTATGTACAGATTTCCTCTGATGGCTCTAAGATATGCTTTCAGATACAGGAGTTTTCCTTTCCCTATCTCCTGCAATTCCCTCCTGCTAGCAGAGTAACAGTGCATCCTTCGTTCTTACATAAGTCACGTTTCTCAAGAGAAACTCTTTGTGAGTTAGCAGTTAGTATTTTAAGACCTTAATGAAATTCTAGATGATACACACCTTAAATAGTGTATCCAGATGATACACTATTAGGCTCCTAAATACCATTTTTCCTCTGTGGCACTACTTCTACCCCTCAGAGACACCAGTTTGGGTCAAAACTGTGGTAGAGAGACTCTGATCCCTTGTACTGACACTCCAGGACATACATTGTCCTGTGATTGGCCAAGTCTCCACTCGGGAAGCCCTTTGGAGCCAGACCATGAGTCCTGCAGGTTCCTTCTGCCTCCACTCTATAGGTACCTTCTTACTCTCAGCCCCATCCACTCCCCTTTTTTTATTTTTTTGCCAGAATTTTGGATCATGGATCATTTTGTGGAGTCTTCTACAGTCCAGCTTGTACTAGAAGCACACAGCCTTCCTTTAACATTGATTTCTCTATTTTGTATCAGTAGTGTGAATGCATCTTCATTTCAACAGGAGAGTCTATGTCCCTTGATTAAAAAAAAGAAAAAGGAAGAAGGGAATAAAAAAGAAAGAAAAAGAAACATTTCTCCATACAGCGTACGTGAAACAGGTAACAAGAAGGAAGTACCCTAAGCTGGAATCCATGAAATCCAAGGATTTTTTTTCAAGAGTGGAGTACCTAGATAACTTTATTTAGTACAGTCTAGAAATTATGCTGAAGTTTCTTGTCTATTACTTCTACATAACCACCTCAGATTGAGAAGGAATCAAAGAAACACTGTTTTGTTGCGAGAATGTTTTGGCTATGAAAGGTAGGATTTGCTTAAGACAAAGGGGGACAAGGAACTCTGTGATTTGAGTCTGTGAACATCTGACAAGTTGACATCCAGCAACCAAACTGCATTAACTTGATTCCTCATGTCAGTCTGATCAGCCAGAGGGATTTTATTTTCTCCCTCAACATGAAGTGTGTCTTCTGTGTTGGAAAACAGAAGTCCACGGCGTGGGCAGGATTTCTTACTTGTAAGAGTTTATGTGCTTCTTTCTACTTT
Organism: Nothura maculosa; assembly: GCA_032353885.1. Taxonomy (NCBI): domain Eukaryota; kingdom Metazoa; phylum Chordata; class Aves; order Tinamiformes; family Tinamidae; genus Nothura; species Nothura maculosa. The sequence goes on along the minus strand of JAUBOD010000981.1, from coordinate 2,375,125 downwards.
CTTCTGAGTCATTGGTGACTGTTTAGGGCACAGATAGGCTGCTGTAAATAGATAAGCACTTCCAGACTGTATTTTTAATCTTATTCTTGTGCCTTCTATGCATATCATTACCTCTTCTTGCATGCCATGATAAATGTAGTTGTTACACTCCCAGTGGTCCTTTCCAATTAGACCTGAGCTTGTTCTTAGAACAAGGAAGAAAATCTTTCTCTACAGTGTTTGGCACTACTTGTATAAACTATGCATGCTATTTTGAAATGCAAGGTGTTATTCCAAGCACAATTAAAGTCAATTTTTATTTAAATGGAACTAAAACTCCTTAAGAAGTAATGTTGGAAAACATGATGGAATCCTGAATGGCAAGTAGAGAAAACTCACTCAGTTATTAAAAATGCAGAAGTTTTTCCTCTTTCATATAAATTTTAAAATGAAATATGAAGAATGACTTCTTTTTCCTGTTCCCATCTTGGAAATGTTAAGCACTGTAGAGGTAATTTGAGGAGATTAAAAACAATGAACAGCTTTTCTGTCGCTCTCAGAGGCAGATCATGTACTTCATAAGAAAGGCTCAGTTCTCTACCCATCAATGTCAAGGGCAGAACTACCACTTCCCAAGCCTGCCCTGAGAATCTCTGTTTTTTTTTCCAAACCTGAAAACTGATATTCCAGTTCTTTGCTAGGCTCTTCATATTTTCTACCTAGGTAATATTTTATCGCATATTAAAAGCCTCTTAATTTGTTGAATGACCGATACAGAGGAAAAGTGCTTAAAGATACTTAAACTGCTTGGAAAGATAGAAGCAATAAGTAAGAAAGGCAAAAAAAAAGGGAGATAAAGGGATTCCTAATGAAATTGTATGGTCTGTCTCACAAAATTTATATAAACTCTCTTTAGTATCAAATACACAAAAATTTATGGTGAAATGTTAAAGAGAATCCCTTTACAATCTAGGCAAGATGTGTCATATTTACAGCATTTCAGTGGCATTTTATTGGTATCAACTGAGAGCAAAAGTTCACATAGTAGATAGAATAAATAAACTTCAGTGCAGGAGAGCTAACAATTTTCCTTTTTATTATTATTGTTCCAAGCTTTGGCAGCATCTTGGTTTATTTCTGATTTATTTTTTCTGTTTCATTATTTTTGTTTTGTTTTGTTTCTGTCTTCACTGGTAAGGAGGAGGCAGTATATAATACAGGAGGCTATTACTGAAGTTTTGTATTGATGGCTTATCATGAATGATAGGTGCAACACAGGCACAGAAGTATTGTTGCTGGAATATTTTGATTTCCATATTTGTATGCAATTCTGTACCTGATGCTCTTAATCTTTTAGCAACTCTGTTTACTCAAACAGATGGAACTGCTGTTTTAAATAAAAAGTATGTTCTGGTTGATCAGATTGCTTAAGTTTTCTAAAGGCAAACATTCTTGTTGTTTTATAACTAAATTGTATGTAAGATTTTATTTAAAATACAGTCTCACACTCACCAGGAAAGATGTTTGTAAGCCTTCTCTCTTATAAAAACCTTCTGTAAGCTTTCTCTCTTATATCTTAGTGGATATCATCCATTGAGTATACTAGATTTGAAGAAGCCTCTGAAGAGGACCTTGGAGATTGTGTTTCTACTGTTAACCATTGCAGAATAGCTTTACAATTCGACACTGCGGTGTAGCCATCTTAATTATATTTCTATGTTAACATTTTTTCCCATATCTCTATGATCTGCTTCACTAAACTTGAAAAAAAATGGGTCAATTATTTCCCGAATGATTTTATTTACTTACAGAGGTACCTCATAAATCTAGGATAATCATGCTTATTTCCTGTTTCTTGCTGTAAGATGATCTTAGTGTACAAATGCCAGTGAACACAGGCAATCTGTAACTTATGCAACACTATAAAAATGTCACGTAGTAGGTAACCATACAAGAAGGTGAGAAAAGAGGCCAGTTTCCTTAAAAAATTTTTTTGAAGAAGCTAACATGAATAAAATATTTCTACAGTTCTATTTCAGAAGGGATGTCACAAGCATTCCCACAAAAACATGTCAAGGAGCCTACTGAAATGAAGATTTTTATTAAAAAGAGGGTAGCAGAAATAAATTGGGATAAACAGACACAGGAAGCATGACTTCATTGAACATTAAAATCTCCTTAAACTTGATGAATGTGATGAATAAAAATATATCAAATTCAAAGAATTTTTTATGTGACTTGTTTTCTGTATTCCTCATTCCTAAAGAAAGGCAGCAAATTTTCTGGAAAGTAATAACAAACTTTTCCATAATGCAAGGTGATAGAGTTAACATGCCTGTTTATTCTCTTAGTGATTGTCTCTTAGTGATAGTGATGTAGTCAATGGCAGATCAGACATTTTACCAATAGCCATATGAATTTAAATGACAGTACCAGAAATTTCAAATTTCAATAGTCTACCTTCTTGCTTTGGGGGTTTCTTAGGAGTTTTCCACACTGGCTGGCTCTCTAGTGGCTCTTGCAAGAAAAGTATGGGCATCAATATAGAGAATATTAGTATAACTTTTGCTGTTCTTGTCTCTCCCAGTCTGAAATCGTCACCTACATTTTAAAAGGAATGTCCTCTTTAAAGACCTTGAAGTTTCAGAGCTTTACAGGCAAAGCATTAACAGTTCTCCAGCTCAATGATTTCTGAGCTAGATTACTATTCCACTCAGGCTGAGCTGTTTCCATGTTGTCAACAAATATGCTCCAATACTTTTCTCTTTTTAGTTTTACAATATATCGTCCAACATAAACATACAACAATTAAAATGGATTCAGTTACAAAACACCTAATAAAGAAGCCTTTGTAGTTATTGTTGACCTGCTGTCATTTCAGTGATCCGTGTCTCAGTTTACTCTCCATAAAATAGGAAAAATGATGGCGATATACTACCTATCTAAGCATATTCCTAAAGCACTCCCCTCCTCCTCACTGTTCACTTCAGCCTTTGCTCAAAATATCCCTTTTAATATATACTTTGTAAGGGTAGGAACATTAGGTATGGCATTACACTTAATAACAATTATCTCTTACTAGCGCTATGCAACTGCTTCTGTTCTTCAGCATCTCCCATTATGCCTTTTATATGACAACACAGTAGGTGTATTTTAATTATGGTATATTGCACACATATCACAGTTTTGTTCTTTTTTTTTGTATACACTGAATACATGCTGTATTCTGTAAATAAAGTCTTCTGCAAATACTGTAGTTTCTCTCGTCCTCTTATTTATACTACTCAAGCTGTTTTGTAGAGTTTTAACCAGCCAGCAAATAGAGAGATGATGAGCCAAGTCATATGATGCCGCTGCATTTAAAAAGCTTTCTGATTCACAGATTTGGATATTTTCATCTATCAGGTGCAAGAACAGGTGAAATATTTTCTTTGTTTATTACAGAGAATTTCAGATTTGCAACAATTCATCTGGAAGCAATAATCATTTTTTCTGAATATTTTAAAAATAAAATTGTTGAAATTTTATGATGTCTACTGACGAGCAGAAAAAGTGGAAGGTAAGAGAAGAGGGAAGAAACATGAAGTTCTTCAGTTCTTCACCCATCTTAACCTATATTAACCTGATTACCTGAGGCCAATGAAAAAAAAAAAAAAAAAAAGCAGAAAACAATCAGCCAACATTTCCCAACATATATACTTTCATATTTTCCATTAGCTAAGGCAATTTTCTTAACAGGAGTTGTTGCCTGTATCGTTTTACAATCAAAAATAGAAACATGTGATTTTCTATTAAAACAGATTTTAATCCACCGTGCATAAAATTTCATTTTTGACAGAATTTAGTCCTAGATGCTCCTGAGGGATTCTTCTCTCTGGGTCAGCTATTTTCTGGAAAAAAAAATCATTAATTAATATTTAAAAATAATTACTTAACTGAATCTTGGACTGAAAATTAGCCTACGTCTTGAATGTAAAATATCTTACTACACTTGGAAACAGGCAAATAGCTTCTTTATTTCCAGTGGAGTGATTAAAAAACAATAAGAAATCCTTTGCTACAATTGAAACCTAAATAAGTAGATTGTTTATTTTAGTTATTGGAGAGAAGCCAAGTCAAAGAAATAGCTGTCTATTAAAAGCATATCTAGCCATTCTGGTTCTCTAAAAATGTTTTGCATTAGTAAAACAGAATGGAGAAATATCCTGTGTTCCCTGGAAGGATGGTATGTCTACAGCTGTACACACTACGTCAACAGCTTGTCTAGTGTTAGTCAATTGTGTTGCATGCTCACAGCCATGGGCTGTCATGCTGAGGTTTATAAATATAAGGAACTGGAAAGGTCCTTAGTTCTGCAGGGTTCTGGAAATGGCAAGCATTCGTAGTCCAATGAAAAAAAGGAGACAGGACCATTTAGCTTTTAAAAATGTTTTATTTATAGGGAATTGGGAAAGCACAAGTAAACTGCCTCTCAACTACAAAGAGCACATCAGAGCTTGCCATCTGAGATGTCTAGCAAGAAGCCAATAGCACTGGGGACTTTTAATAAAACTGTAAAGCAATTTAAGTTAGTGACATCTGAAAATAAGTGACATTTCCATGTAAAAGTGTTCCCTAAGACAACACAGGTATGAATAATGATTATAATAAATCTGCTTTGGAGGAGAAGAGGCAGAATCGGTTATTACAGACAAAGTAAGCAGCATTTAATTTTCTTTCCAATATAAACCATCTTTCATTCATATGTATGATCATCCCTCTATGATATATTATTGAAAATTATTGATTCTGGATGTTTTTAAGGAAAAGGAGAGGTTTGGCTGTGAAATAGAAATGTTGGTGAAGCCTTTGGAAGTTAGCAGTGTCAAAACAATTGGTGTTGTGTTAAGATTTAATATTGTATCACTATTGTGTCAATTAATTATAAGTATATGCTATTGTGAAGTTTTTTTTTAGTGTTTGTTCAGTCACAATCTATGTAAAAGTTATTTGAAGGAAGTGGAAAATGACAAGAATGAAAGATTTTCTCTTTTCTTGTTTTTCTGTTTTGCTTTTCAGAGCACTAAAAGACGTTGTTCTAGTTAACTTTTTTAATTCTCCCACAAAATTACATGCACTGGTATGTCCTCCACCATGTGAATTTATTGAGTTCTTCAGAAGGGGAGCATTTTGTTATTTTCCAAGTTGTACTACCTGAGGAAGAAGATAGAAGTCAAGATAAAATATAATTTCTCCATTTCACATAGAGAAAGGTGTTTAATTTATGGTTAGTAATCTTTTTTTTCCCTTGTATATTAGGGGAAAAGTAACAAATATTTTGAAACATAGATGAAACTTGGGCAACATCTATCAGAAATGTTAACTGTAGTTAATCCTGCCTTGGGGTAGTAGAAGGACTAGATGATTTTTTACTGTCACTCTCACTCTGATTCTTAGATTTTAAGAAACTGGAGTGAAGCTTCAGTGGCTCCCAAACTTTGTGGCACCTACTCCATTATATGCCATTCCAGTTCACAGGTTTTGTAGCAGTAAGTAGGCAATGCCTATGTATCTATGTGTTTTCGTAAAAGCAGAGAATCAATAGGAAAAGTTCTAGCAAGCCATACAAAAATGTGGAAATAATCCATTGTACATGCGTCTAAAACACTGAAACTTGCAGAGAAATGGCTGGAGCATTTTAAACCACTGTGATGGAATATTATATGCTTTCTAAATAAAATGATATAAAGTGCAACCAGCGTCTTCTTTCTCTAGAGTAGATTTTCCAGTGTTTTGCCCAATCTTGTTTTAATGACTAATGCTAATGAGGATACCAATGGGAAACAGTGAAGTTGACAGGAAAGATTCATTATGCCAAATAGAGAAAACAGGATGAGAGTTTACAGTTAATAAAATTCTTGGTTTAACACTGCTAAATGAGCAATTTTGAAAGTTTCAGTGTTCTTTTGTCATGACAGGAAGCAAAAGTACTTCTAGCTTTCCTTTTCTGATTATCTTTTCTGATAAAAAGATGAGTGACACAAAAATGTGAAGAAGCTCAATAATTTATCTAAATTTGATATATATTTTTTAAAGGACAAGGGTTTTTTCAATGTCCATAATATGGTAATAAAAAAATAAAATTGATCTCAAGTGACAGAAGTGAGTTTAGGTATGTCCAGTTATGTCAGTCCTTGCTTTACTGAAAAGATGAAGGCACATCACGAAGAACAAACTTAAGCATTTTATGATAATAAGTAAGTCATTGATTCTGGGTCCTTATGTTCGTAATTGAAGCCAATAGTTTAATGGCCATATGTTGACTTACACATACAAGTCAGTTGTTGCATGACGAAGTAGGTAAACTGGGATACACTAGAAAGTTGAAGCAACAACTGATGCTAAGTAGCTGACACTTCCCCAGATAGAAGATCAAGTGGTAAACTGTTGCATATGCTACTATAAAAGATGAGCCCTATTTATACACATTTTTTTTTCATAAGGATGCCCCAGTTGTATCCTTTCTTCTACTTTTGCAGCTATGTAAGTGTACATGATCTACAAAATGAAATTGCATAAACTGAGATGAAAATATAACATGGTACATATACACATAATTCTAACACATGTTTCTGACTTCTCAGTTGCCTATTTGCTTACTCAAAAATCCTACAGATGTATGAAAGCAATGGACACTTCTGTTTTGTACATCAAATATCCTCCAGCAGCAGCATTCTGCTCCTTCTATGTCATAGGTTGCCTCAGGGTTGACAAAACTTTCTACCTATTTTATTCCAGGATCATATCAAGGCCTGAAAACCATATATTCTGCCATCTACCTCTGAAGGTGTTAGGATTTGGTAAATATTTTGGTATGTATACTGAAGTGTTTGATTTGGTGTTTTGAAAATATGCTTCATATGCTAAAAGGCAACTGCTTTGCACCCCTATGCTATTATGCCAAGTACTATTGCAAAAGTTAAGTGAATAGCTCAGTTCTCTTCTTCTAAATGTAGGTTTCATAGTATTAGGAGTAGGATATAATTATACCTCTGTGAATGTTCTTGATATTCCTGTTACATACCTACTTTTCATGTTTTGCAGTGCCTTTCTTGAAGGAATGACAATAGTTGCCCTCGGTTGAGATCTGCTACTACCCTGATTTTTAAGCTTGCTTCCTCAATATAACTGCAACTGGAAACCTGAGAATAGGCCTAAGCAAATGTAGGAGAAAGGAATGTTTTCCAGCAGCTTCGCACTGTTTCTGTGGCCACTGAATGCTTGAAAATCTACCTACTATTACTGCTATTATAATAACATCAAGAATATAAATTGTTGTATAAATGACTGATGCTAAAATTTAAAAATATCTAAAACTCCCATTTTCTCTTGTGTGTGTGTGCAGACACCTACAGCTGCAAGTGTACTGTGGAGAAAAGTGCTGATGTGACTTGAGGTCTCTCCCTTGGCACTGCAATGAGTGCTCCTCCAGGGTATGAAATGCTGCAGTGCAGCCTCCACTCATTCCTGCAGTCACTTTGTACTGTGGCCACTCTTTTTATTTAAACTTTTCTGAATTTGAAGAAGAAATTTCACAAAAGAAATTGTCTCATGGAGGTAGCATGGAGATTTTACTTATTAATTTTACTGTTCCCCTCTTGCTGTCTTGCCTGCACACCATCAGTGTCTCTTGGTGTCTGTAGAAGACAGCCAAGAAATGCTGAGATACATGTAATCTTCCTCTCTTCAATAAAGAATTGGAATTTTTGTGTCTCAAAAAATGTCAGTCTGCACATGCTTCTATTTGGATTCCGAATGCTTGAGATGATTATCTCATTTTTATCCACATGAGTGTGCCATTTTCAAGTTTAGACTCTTGCTGCATTTCCTGTTGCTCAAGTGCATGAAAACTAAGTCATTGGAAATACTGAGACAAAGGTTTCTCATAAGTCCTGTCCTATAATTGATATATATTATTGGTTAATGTTATATTTAATATTACCTCTTCTATCTTTTTTTTTAAATGAGTTATCTAATGACAGAAAGATGTCTAAAAATTGTTTGATGTCATGATTTATTTAATTATTTATTTATTTTTACAGAGAATTTCAGCACAGCACTAAGCTATCTCTTCTTCTTTCATAAATCTAAGCTATTACTTCTCTAATGGCCTAAAACTTAACTTGCTTTCTTAAAACCTTCCTCATCATTTGCTGTGATAGATGAGTAAAAACAGAAATTTGATAACTTTATGTGCAAAAAAATAATGCTTTACTGTGTTCTTTGGAGGCTCATTTATATGAATATAATTGTTTTGTTATAGCTTTGTCCTTATGTTCTACTCTGTGAATGTTTTAAAATGTAATCTCATTGTCTGCTAACTCAAAATCAATATAAAAGGAAGTGAAGCAGCTAAGATTTGAAAGGAAAAATTTTTCATGTTAGAAATTAGCATGTCATCTTTGCATTTGCCGTATTACAAACAAATGATTTCTATGTAAAATATGTTTACTATTTACTCTATTAATATCCATTTAATAATAAATAAAAATAATATTCATTGTAGTTGTTCAGCAGGTTCTTTTAATCTCTTCTAGCTGAGAGATTTTAAATAATATAGCATTTAGAATAACACACAGATTTTACATATAAACATCTCTGAGTTGCTGAAGTTTTAAAATTAGGCTTATCTTCACAAAGACTCAGAAGATCCTAGTCTATTTATCTTCTAGACCATGCAGTTTCCAGTATTACATGATTCAATACCAAATATTTCATGCTGAAGTGTAAGCAGGCAATCTGTCCCTAAAGGACAGAGTCTTAATCATAGTTGTGACCATTAATACAAAATTTCCTCTTTCTTCCTGTTGGAAGTTCCTCTTTTGTCTTGTTCCTCTTTCTTTCTTCTTGGAAAATTGTCCATTTCTCCTAAGAGCAATCACATTCAATCATCACTGGTCATTGGTGAATACAGTGTTTGTCTTCTCAGTCTTTGTGGATGAACTGCTTATGCAAATGTTGCACAGTATTTCTACTTCACCTTAACAGATATTTCTGGATGTCTCTTGCTAAAAGAATCTCAAACTGTTAAGCACTTTATAGGACATATAGAATCATGGGTTAATATAATCCTTTAAGGTTGGAAGGGACCTTTAGAAAACATCTAGCCCAACTCCCCTGTACATGCAGAGTCACGTAGAGCATTTTTCACAGGATTGTGTCCAAGCGGGTTTTGAAGATCTTCAGAGAAGGAGAAGGAGACTCCACAACCTCTCTGGGCAGACTGTTCCAGGGCTCTGTCACCCTCACCATCAAGCAGGTTTTCCTTAAGTGTAGCAATGCCTGGATCCTTCCTAGGTGCAGGACCTTGCACTTCCTTTTGTTGAATTTCATGAGGTTTATCTCCACACAGTTATCCAATCTGTCCAGGTCTCTCTGGATGGCAGCACGGTCCTCTGAGGTATCAGCTACTCCTGCCAGTTTGGTATCATCAGCCAACTTGCTAAGGAGATATTCTGTCCCTTCACCCAGGTCACTGATGAGTAAATTGCACAGGACTGGACCAAGGACTGCTAACTACAGGCCTCCAACTGGTCTCAGTGCCACTGATCACCACCCTCTGGTCTCTGCCATGCAGCCAGTTCTCAAACCACCTCACCATCCACTCATCTATCCCACACCACTGGAGTTTGCTGATGAGGATGCTCTGAGGGATGATTTCAAAAGTCTTGCCCAAGTCCAGATAGATGACATCCACCATTTTCCCCTCATCCAGCTGGTCATTCCATTGGGGAAGGCTACCAGGTTGGTTAAGCATGATTGGTGAATCCAGTAGTTCAGTAGCTGAACAGCTCAAGTCTAGTTCTCAGTATCTCTTACTAAGTTTTATAGCTGTATCATAACTTGATTATAACAGTGAAATTCTAAATCTATGCCTAATTTTAGCTGCAGTGAAATTTTTTAATGTCTCTGATATTATTAATGCCACTATATCACATTAACTTTCCATTACAGCTTTTTGATGCAGTGGGTTAATGTTTTGTTACAGACGAAGAAAGGATAGTTTTGTGCAATGTAAAAGCACATCTACATTGTCTAAGAAGAAAACCTCCTTTCTAAGATATCATGAAGCAAAAAAGACCAGGTGGCTGTCACAGACCGTGTGGGCTTACACATACAGTTGAGGGGACAGATCCCTTTCTACTAATTTTACAGCTGTAGCAGCCTTAACCTGTAATCAGCAAAACTTTGACATTGACAAGTGTAAGTATATGCTACTTTAAAAGTCAAGGTAGGAAATGAGTTTAAACATACACTTTTAGCCCCTTGTTAAAGATACTTATTTCTAGTTTTTAGGAAAACCTGACTTTCATTATAATTGTAGCTTTTTTTTTTCCTACATCACTGTGGGTGCAATATTAAGGAGATGTTAAGGGGTATCAGATATGACTACATTTCTTCACGCTTGAGGGTTTCTTTACAGTGTTGGTGAGGTGACCAAGTGGTCTACCGTAAATCTTGATTATAGTCAGTGGCAAAACTCATATTGACTTTAATGGAAGGAAATTTCATTCAGCTTTTAGGGCTAAAAGGGATCATAATGATCATCTAGTCAGAACCACAGCGTAATACACGACGGAATTTCTTCAAGTAATTCCTACATGAAGTCTATAATTTCTGCATTTACATATCTTTTAGCTTTTACATATCTTTTAGAAATCCATATTTTGATTTAAAGTTCTTAGTGAGGAAGAACTAAGTATTTCCCTAAGTAAATTGTCCAAATAGTAGATTAGATTCACTGATAAAAATATGCAGCTAGTCTAATATCAATCATCTAGCTGCCACCATCAAATATTGGATCTTGTTATGCTTCATTTGTTATATTAAAGGGCTATTTACAACCAGAAATATTTTCATTGTAAGCAAATGTAGATTGGAATCACATCATCTCTTACCCTTTTTCTGAATATACTAAAAATATACTCTCCAAAATATGGGCCAATCTATCTGCTGAGTGTATTTTTCATTCTCAGTTTTCAAATGTAATTTTCTATGCACTTTCATGCATATCATAAGTTCAACTGAAGCCCAGTTACCAAATAACATAGATTCTCTACAGACTCAGCAGAAAAGGTTATTATTATTATTTGCCATAGTTCTGCAAAATTTAATGGCAGTGTTGTTCTACATCATTTACAATAAATGCAATAGGCATTGGACTAAAATACTCTTCATCTAAGACAAGCTCTTTGTTTTAATGAAAAGCAGAAGTAACCAATCATTCCTGCCACCTTCTTTTTCAATGGATAACCAAAAATATACAAAGTGCTTTACAAATCTTACTAGTCTCATAATGGTAGGTAGGAATATATCTGTAACTCTGACTAAAATATAAGACAGTCTTTTCTTTATAATGACTGTATTACACTACTGACTTATTCTGCAATCAGCCAAGTCTTTCTCTTTACTTCCTAATTTCTATTTTAGTAGTCTTCATATGTAAGCATCAACTTTGACAATTTTATTCACCTCTTCTATAAAAATAAAGCTCATATACCCTTAATCCTCATGAAGCATGGTCAATTGCTTCTATGGGGACCTTTTATGAGGAGTTAGCATGAGAGAAAGCATAAGGGAAGTGAATATAGTTGACTACAGTGGAAAATGAAGAGAATTTTAAAAAGAAATAGGAAAACAGCCTATAGAAATTCAACTCTTTATGAAGCAGTCAGACTGCATGTATCTGAGGTTGTTCAGACTGGAATTAAACTCATATATTGAAGACATCTGCCAGCTTTCTGAACAGGTAATAATAAAACTATATATTTGAGCTGAAATGCAATTACAGGTAGAACTCCCACATGCTCATTAGGTGCTCTCATCCATAGGCACTCTAGCCCTTCTGAAGTTCTTCATAATGATGTATAAAAGATCAAGCCTTTTGTTGGATCCTGCTCCTGACACAGTTAACTGTCTGCAAAACATTAAGCTCAAGTCAAACTAATAATGTCTTTCATGGTTGTTGTTCAAACAGGATCTACTTTATTATTCATACTCTATCTTAGCTGCATGATCTCTATCTCATCTTGCATCAATCCCTTTACACTTTTCAGAACATGAGTGACTATAATATTTTTTCCAGCAATGTGCAGGAGACATAATAGGCATAAAGTCTAGGTTTCTGTGTGTTTTGTGTGCATGTGATTATGCTGGTGGCATGGAGGTAGAAAAATGTAGACAGAATATTGGAAAGCTGGCATCTCTGCAAGGTCAGAGCTGCATTGTTTATTTTAATATGTTTTATTCTAACTGAAGATGTATTATCCGGCAATATAAAATGAAATGTTATCAAATATCTATAGGGTCTCTTGATACAGCAATCGGTTCTTTAAAGGCAGATATCAGCATCCCCACATGCTGGTAATAGCATCATCCTATGTAACTGCACCATCCCTTTAACATCATGTATTTCTATTGCAACTACCACAATTGTTTTTATGTGTAGAAAACAAACAAAGAAACAAATTAAAAAACAAAAAAAATACATTTTATAAAATCTTCAGAATTATTCAAACACAAACTAGTATGTGCAAAACATTGATAAAATAGTGACTTTTATATAGACTACCATCACTAGATTAGAGCTAAAATATAAAATAGCTTGATTCCACATAATTACGATAGTACAGGCAATACAATAATGAGTGAGGAAATGCCTTGACATGAAAGTCAAGCTGATAGACATACTTTCACTGACATAGATTGTTGCCAACGTATTTGCTTTTATATTTCTTCTGTCATATTTGATTATGCTCAAATTCCCTCAAATCTTTTAGCTGTATTACAAATTATGACTTGTTTGGAAACAAATATGCCCAGAAAGGCATTATATACCTTCTTGTGTGTGGAGTACTGTGTTACTGACTACAGAGGTGCATTAAAATACTTCATATATTTCTCCTCTCAGTCAAATAATTACTTGTGGAAATTACTTGTGTTTTGGGAAAAAATGAAATTCAGTAAGTATACTTTAGATCTTCTTAAAGCATTATACAGGTTAGACTCCTCTTGGGAGAAAATGGTGGTGTGTGTATATTTTATATATAGGTGTGTGTGTGCGCACACACACACATATAATTCTATATATGTGCTATGCGCACACACACATATATTTATAATTCTATATATGCTGTATATAATATTCAAATATTTCCAGTGTGTAGTCAGTCCAAATATATTTCACTAATTATTCACAATAATTCACAACTTCTGATTAAAACTTAATACTTGAAATAAAAAAAAGTTCCAAGTAATGTTCATTTTTCGTAGCATACTCTTGTTAAATTTTCACTAGAATCTGCATATCATTTCCACTATTTTAAAATACTTTCATTTTAAAATAGTTTTTTTTTTCAAGTTTGTTAAGTCAGGTGATATACACAAGTAGCTTGTGATTGGAATATCTACTGATTGGAATGAAACTGAATACTTTCTGGAAAGAATTTAGTGATGGGAAAAATGTGCGCACAGGTCTTTGTGTAACAGGAATCTAGGTCATGAACAGCAGGTAACCATCATGACTGAGGGGTTTGTATAGTAATGCTGGAAAAATCCCATGAAATGATGCCACATTTATTCTCCAGGTAGCTCACGTGCATATCATTGACTTTGGGCATTGTCATTAAAAAGTATGGGAGTGACATACGCTCCCAATAGAACTGTGTATACAGCTCCAAATGTGTATGCACAGAATCTGAGCTCCTTTGATTAATTTTCCTTTGATTGCTCTTCGTTTGCTGATTAGTTTTGTTTTCTGATATTTTTACTGTTATTTTATAAAAATGATTTCACTATTTCTTCAGGCTTTCCTATCTGTAAGCACCCTCACTATAATTTTTTTATGAAAAAATATACAGATGTAGTCAAAATGCATTTGATAAGAATTTTATTTTGTTAACGTTTTTGTCAAGCTCTGTATATTTTTTGATAAATTTCTTATACGCTACCATCCACTAGAATTCTCCTAAAACTAAGGTGAAAATTGCATCCTAATTTGTAATCAATATAATTTTTCTTTGGTTTCAGAAACATAACAGGAAGACTTGGTGTTATATCATAGCTGGAGCTGCATTTGAAAGCAAGAATAGTTAACACCTGCCTACTGAAAAAACTCAATACATTTTGAAGGAGGCAGATAGAGCACAAAGAGCTACCCCCTGGGCAGCTCAGATTTCCTGTAAATTAAAATGATTCCTGATTAATTTCCTTATTTGTACTGAAATATTTTATGAATCCAAAGATTTTCAGCAGCTAAATCTTTTTTCTAAACAGGGATTAATTACTTCATGCTGTTCTGTCTTTAAAGCATGCTCTACTGACTTCATTCTGCATCAGGCACAACGTGCCAGTTTGCTCTGCTGTCAGCCCTCTGAACCACTTCTGATTCATTACACTTCCTCATTGCTAAATGAAAATAATCTGCCATTTAATCACTTGCAAGTGATCACTTGCTCACCTAATATACTTGGCAAATTTCCCTTCTAGAGTTGGCAGGTATATGTGCAGAAGGAATCTGCCATGTTCTTTTGCTAGGTGAAGATGGGGGATCTACCAGCCACGATATAGGCTGCAGGAGGTGTACACTGAAACCCTTTCAGAGTGAATTAATTTCTTACTGAATGTTCAGAAGGTAAAGATAGCAAGTGGATGCAAGCAAGAAGGAGGAAGAGGAAAATTCCCTTTCCATTCCTGGTTTCTCTAGCAGTTTCTTTGTTTTAATACATATCAGATATAATTAACCCTGTAAATCTTCTCAGTGATATCGCTTCCATATTTAACTTGCCCACACTGAAACAGAGAGATGATAACTGTTCTGAGATGTACTCTTTTGACTCCTTGTCTGACACTGGCACTTGAAGCATAAATGAGTAAATTATTAGATAGGCATAATCTTTCTCCTGTGTTTTTTTTTCTTTTTTTGAGAATAGCAGCAGTATTCCAGATGTGTTCAGAGTTAATTGAGATTGACTGTAGTAGTCAATCAGACTTCAGTAGTAAATGCTGTATTGTTGCATCTTCAACAGAAAACAGAAGAAACAAAGTTTTATGATCTCATATCCTTTTGATCTTCCCTCCACAGCTTACTTGTCCCTTCTTAGAATTTATAAAAAAGTAGTGATCTTCGTAAAATTGCCTGTCTTGTGGTTGATTATGACTTTGAAAAGAAAAAATCTCTCCAACCAATAAGAGTAGCAATGCTTTCAAGCAATTAAAGTTATGCCTGTTTATTTAGTGTTTACCAAAATAGCACTAGGGGCTAAGTGTGTATGGCATCAAGCTGTTCTAATGTATGCACACTCTTTTTTGCTATTGCTTTACCTCACAGGGTAAACAGCTCATTTTTTATCTCACTTCTAGAAGATGTTTTTAGCTCAAAGATCAAAGGCATGTACTTTTATTAAAGTATTATTGGAGCTTATCTCTACTGCTGTGCAGTTTGAAGGTGTATGTAGCACAACGGGTTATTACAGTGTTAGAATAATAAAATAATAAGGATATTATGTATGCTTAGAGAACAGGATACACAACCAAAAGTCTTCTAGAAAATTAATTACCATGAGGTGACTGCAATTTACTCCAATTCAATTGTGTAGGGTAGCACACCATACATCAGTACATCCTAAAGGTGTCAGGGACTGGGACTTCATATTGATAGTACTCTTACACAGATGGTCTGTTTTAAGAATGGCAATTCTTTTATTTAGACTTAAATCAGAGTTTTGTTTTGAAGTTATTTAATGAGAAAGACCACTTAGAGGATAACCAATTGTACATGTTTTAGAACTGTGTATGTTTTGAACTATCACAGGCTACTGCCACTCACATTGGTGTGGGTATATAATTTTCCAGAGGAATGCTGACACAAATTTCTATATCTTGCCCACTTACTTACTCCTGACATACGTAGTTTTTGGAGGGAAGGATGACATGTGGGCTCAACACCTTCAATACTTCTTTTTTTTTTCAAAGAGTATGTTGTCACAGAACACATGTAGCTGCTGCCCTCCTTCTGAGCCATTGTACCTGGACAACATGGTACTGTCGTTATTGTCTTTGCATAGATGTACATGTGGACAAGTAGGGAATTTTCCATTTCAGAGGTTGAGAATCCTTTCCAGACATTTTAATATCTTATTGTTTGCAAAGAATGTGAGGAGAAAACTATTTTTCCATTCAATCAATATTTTAAAGAATCCATTACAGTATTATTTGAGGAATCTAGAACATTCCCCTCTCATGATAGATCTGATTCCTACAAGGATGTGGTCTTTGAGGACTTCAGCAAGGCTTTTGACACCGTCCCTCACAGCATCCTCCTGGGCAAGCTACGAAGGTATGGGATTGGTGAGTGGACACAGAGGTGGGTTAGGAATTGGCTCTGTGGCAGGGTGCAGAAAGTGGTAGTCAATGGGGCTGAATCTAGTTGGAGACCTGTACTTAGCGATGTCCCCCAGGAGTCAGGCCTCGGTCCCATCCTGTTCAACGTATTCATTAACAATGTGGATGAAGGCATGGAGTGCTCTGTCAGCAAGTTTGCTGACGATACCAAACTTGGAGGAGTAGCTGACAGCCCTGAGGACTGTGCTGCCATCCAGAGGGACCTGGACAGACTGGAGCACTGGGCAGTGAGAAACCTAATGAAATTCAACAAGGACAAGTGCAGGGTCTGGCACTTGTGGAGGAATAACCCTGGACACTGGTACAGGTTGGGAGTTGACCTGCTGGAGAGCAGCCCCGCAGAGAGGGACCTGGGT
>JAUBOD010000981.1:2344142-2356231 GCA_032353885.1 Nothura maculosa | reverse complement strand
TGGAGTACTGTGTCCAGTTCTGGGCTCCCCAGTACAAGAGGGATGTGGAGCTGCTGGAGAGAGTCCAGTGCAGGGCCGCCAGGATGATCAGGGGTATTGAACATCTGCTCTAGCTGACCCTGCGTGTGCAGGGAGGTTGGACTAGATGATCTCTGAGGTCTCTTTCAACCTTAAGCATTCTATGATTCTATGAAACCATCTACCCTAGGTATCATCTACAATAGATGTTTAACATAGGACAAATCATCCTCAGGAGCTTCTCTCCATTTGTTACTGAGGAAGTTTTGATGGCTAGCTTGGTCAGGATAACTAAATTTACATATCCAATATTAAGTGATGTTAGTCCTCTCCTGATAATCTGACAGTTAAACTCACAAATATTGAAGTGGTAAAGTTTGTCTTACCTCCCGATTTAGTCTCCTAGATTCAAAACTGTAACTTCTCACCCTCTTTTTCCCATACTACTAGGTAGTAGAGTTATAGACTTGTAAAGACTACAGGTAACCCTGACTTTTGCACTATATTTTCCCATGCATTGAAAGGTCTACATCTCTGAAAGCCAGATTTGTCTCAGTGCTTTTTTCAGAGAATTCTGAATGTAAATCATATATAAGAAAAAGTATGTTTTTCAAAATGAGACTCTAACGTATTCATGTTGTAAATTTTTACTCACTGTTCTCAGACACAGACTAAAACAAGCTATCTTGTTATTTATGCAAATAGAATACCATAAAATATTGTACTGCTTGTCACATCCAAGCAGTATTTCCAGATTATTTATTACTTAAGTTATCTTAGTTATCTTATACCTTGCCTTTCTTATGCCTTAACAGTACTTTCTTTAGTTTGTTTGTTTTTGCTTTTTTTTAGTAATTTTTGTTTTATTAATTCATATTGACAAACATCAGGTCTCATCTGTTGAAAATGTATACTCATGCAGTACAGAGAGCATAAGAACAGCTTACATTTAGCAAAAGCTTTCATAATTATGTAGCTAGAAACAACCAGAGTTATTAGAAATACTTTTAGTTTCCCCTATCCTGCAGTTTAGTTTGTTCTGTGTATTGTTAGAGAAATTTATAATATACATTAAAATTCATAGTAGAGCACAAAGGTTTTCCTTCAAGTCACTGTCTTTGGATAAGGTTATCTACGACTTACAATAACAGCACTGACCTCATATTTCTTCCATTAAAATTCCTCCATCAATAACCTTTTTAATCAGCCACATTTCTTTAAAGAGTCTAACCTTTGAGACTTTGAGACTTTTTTTTTTCTGAAGCAGGACTGAAGCAGGAGCCATTAGCCTTTATTAAGAGTGTAGACAAACAAAAAAAAAGTAGTCACTGAATTTTGTACTTAATATTCTTTATAGGTAATATTGTTAACAGTAAGCTCTTAGAGGACCTAGAACAATGGGACTCTGCTCCTATTTGGATCATTTGACACTAGCATAATATAAGTAGCAATAATTTTACAGAATAAAACTAGGACCAGGTTTTTCTAATGTTAAAGATTTTAAGTTTGCTTTCAACACCACTGTTCTACTTATTTAATTCTCTTTAATTCACTGTTCTACTTATATATTTCTCTTGGTTGCTTTCTTTTCCAAGCAAATGGAAAATAGTTGTGACTTCAAGTTTTCTTTTTCCGCATGCTACAGGTTCTCTTTCAGATATGTGAAGTATCTGAGATGTATAAATTTTTGAAGAAAGGATAGGCCACGTGAAATTCTGCATAAGACGGAAAAGAGAAGTATAATTTGACTGAGGTTCATAGCTACTGGAGTATACAGGGACATTTGATCTTGATTCAGTAATTTCAATTATTGAAGAATATAGCTATTTGTGCAGGTAATTTTTTGAAAGTTAATTATTTGCACTGTTAAGAATGCAAACTTTGTTTCTAGTCTACCTCTGCTCAGGATCCAGCTATTGTGAGTTTGGTCCTGGATGTTGCATTAAGTTTCACATTATGTTTTACTGAACATTGGGGTTTTGGGGTGAGGGAGAGAGGAGAAACTGAGAAAAAAAAACAGGATTTTTGCATAGCAAGTATAAGAAAGAATGATTCATCTTCAAATTGTAGTAAAATCTTCTTACTGGAGCAGAAGCAGAAACTGACCTTTACTTGTGTTCATTCCACACTTTTCAATCCTCCTCTTTTGCTGGGTATTCAGATACTGGGGATTATTTTGTGCCTCTGCAGTAAGGCAGATGATATTACTATTATACGATTTTCCTTCTTGTAGTAATGAATCAATATTAAAGTCCCTAACAAGAAACCAACTAACAACTATGTTGTATCATTACAATGTGTTTTTTTCTCGTATCTGTTATATCCGTATGCTATATGTGATCCTGTTTCCCACAGGTAAGCCACCACTGACATTAAGAGCCACTGTGTTCTTTAACAGGGCAAACACAGATGTGTACAGAGCTAGCACTTAACTGGGCCCTTTTTCTTCTGAAGGCTGCCAGGATTCAGCCTGAGTTCAGGCTACATAGAAATCCCACCTGACCTCATGGCAGATGAGATGGTCCTCATGAGAGGGATATAAAACTATTATAGTTGCCTCTCTTTTCTCATATGATGAAGCTGCAACGGCAGATAGGCCAACCTGTGTTTGGTGGCAGTAGCCAGAATCCCTTTTATTACTACGTCCTTGTTTGTGATCCAGCACAAAGATTACATAAAAGGGCAGAGTAGATAAAGTGAATACAAACGCAAGCCACTGTTTGGGCTGTTCTCATATGCTCTGCAGGGCAGACAATGAGTCTTTGTGTGAATATAGGCAGAGCTGAATTTAGGATCTACTCAGTTTATAGAGCATCTGAGTTAAGTATGAGAGAAGTTTGGACCTCATGTAAATAGAAGCTTGTGATCTACAGGGGGAGCTAGTTTTCTACTGACAGACTCAGTAGTTGACAAAGCTATTTAGAAGTTTCTCAACACTGACAAGTCTCATAAGTGTTCTTAGTCACCTTTAGGTACATTAAAAAAAATTATGAATTTTTGCAAAGATTAATTAAAACAAGAAGGGAGGAATGCCGAATATCCTCTGCAACCTAGGAGCCAGGGATCAAAACCTAATAAGTAATGACTGCATTTAATGAGCAGTTTCTAAGTAGTTTAGTTATGAATAAACATAAAGATTTTGCCTATGGTTATAGATTTGTTTTCACCTTTGCATACAGTGGAGGTCAGAAAATTTTCGAGCACTGCATTCTCTTTTTGAAAGGACTGGAATTTAAGTAATTACAAATAAAAGAGGTTTTTTTTAGCATTTTTGACTAGATTAAAGGTCTAAATACATCTCAGTGACTTGGCTAGCTGGCACTAGTGTAGAGACTGGTGAGAAATTTTTGCATCCAACAGTCATTCTTAGCTATAGTTTGGACTCATTATGGAGCATCATTTTGTAATGATACCTATGTTTCTGTGAAAGAAAGGTAATTCATAAGAGAAATCTGTACTTATACCTATGAGATATAGATATGGATGTATTTTCTTTCTAGAAATGGAAGAAATAAAGGCCAAACAATTTCCTGTCTATGAACTATACTATATCTTTAAAAGAGAAACTGTATATGACTGTGTTCTAAAATAAAGAGGAGAATCTCTACATTAGTACTATTGAACCTGGTTTTCAAGCATGCAATTCAACAGTATGTCTTCCATATGTTACTTCTACTAAAAGCTTGAAAGTAAAAGATATTTTTCCCCAGATATTGAAAAGTCTTGGTCTCGTCCTTTGGCTAGACAATGAAAAACCTAATTGAAAATTATGCCATGCTTCTTTATTGGAATTCTGGTTGGATGCTCAGTTCTTCTATTCCTCCTGTATGCTTGGCTATGTTTCTCATTTTGCACCTTGAGAGTAATCTTTACCTGTCTTAACTGTGTCATCATAAACTATGGGAGATAATGCTGGATAAGAAGCTCAGTCCACATAGAAGAATGAAGACAGCAATCGCAAAAGGATTATTGGATTAATATCTCTTGTTCAGATTTTAATTTACTAGAAAAAAAAAGAAACAAAAAAAATCAAAACAACAAAAGCAAAGCCACTACCACTAACAAAACAAAAATGAACACCTGATAAATAGCTTGAGTTAAAAAAATCATTTAAATACATCTTTCTTCCAAAAAAATCTGCATAAAGACTTTCTGGCTCAAATCCATATAATTTCATTGTACTTTTTCTAAAGTGGGAGAAATAGGAGGAAACTTTTCTATACTTAATTGAATTATAATATAAGCCTCAGCTCTATTTGAATGGTACAATGGCATTTCATAATTTTGAAAGAGCAGTTTTGGAAACCTCAAAGTTCTGCAGTCATTTTCAATTCAATGTCTGCTGTCAGAGCAGAGCAACAATCTTTCTACTTTCACTTTGCACTGAGCTTCAGACAGGAAATATACTTTTGTATTGGTTTGCCACACTTGCATGTAAATTGCTATGCTTCTTTTTAGTAAGAAGTAGTACCGCTCTATCCACCATTAATTTCATGACATCAATAGCTAAGAGCAGAAGGAAAGAGGAAGGGAAAGAGGTTATAAATTAAATTTTATTTTTATTCTCAACAATAGACTACTGTATGAGATATTTAAAAAAGCTTAACATTGGAAAGCAAAATGGAAAAAAAAAGACATTAAAATAATGGGATTCCTCTCCCTTCCTTTTCACAGGAGATGAAGTAATGGTTCTGTGACCCTCAGTTGTAGCAACTCAAAATTGTGATTGACCATGTACAGTGAAACACATCCTGTTGCACAGATATGCTGAACTAATTCAATCAGTAGAGAGCAGCTGTTGAACCATTAGCAAGTTTGAATATATAGTGGATCTTTGAACACTATAATTTTGATTAGGGTTTTTTGGTAGTATTTATGTCAAAAAGAAAAATAAAGAAAATAAAACAAAAAGTCATAATTCTGCTGATCAGTAGTTTGCAATTATGTTATCTAAGGAAAATATTTGTATCTGTAAAACACATCCTCAGTAAATTGTTTATGAGAAGTGTTGAGTTGCATTTCACTCTTATTATTTGCCAACCTGTAAAGAAGACGTGTGATAGATATTTTTTCAGCTTTTCCATTGATGACTTGACACCTGAAGATAACATAAGGATTTCTGCTTCTGGAAATTGGATGTTTTTCTTGAACTCTCTGATAAAGCATGACACATCTCTTTCCCTTCATCAAGAAAGTCAAATACACTGACACTATTTACAAAAACTACAAGATGAGTCTTCAGGCATTTTTTCACTCTGTGTTATGTCTTTTTGTCTTAATAAAAAATAGTATGCCATATTTTCACATTGTAGTGTATTTGCCTAAATATTTTTAGTATGTTTGATTATCTGTCTCTTTTTAGACTATGGACAAAAAACTTACCTCAACCAAATATATATTTAAGTTGTTTCGTTATCCCTTTTCCCTCAGAGCCTCTTAAAGATAAAGTCTAAATTCATTAAAACAGTTTACATATTTGTTTTTGAATAATATCTACTCCCTTAATGCACGCTGAATGTTTGACATACTCAGATAAGAAGCACAATTTGTAGCTTTGGAAAAATCAGAGTAAAAAAAATCAGACTCATGTTAAGATCCATGTTAATACCTACAAAAGGGAGCATTCAAGTTTCTCTTTTGCAATCTTTATATGGAAGAGTAATAAATTGAATTCTAGCTGTCAAAAAATAAAGAAGAAAAACCTCAAAAACCCTCAGAGTATCACCTTTTATAAGAATTAATCTAACCCATACAAATACATTTATATAAATAAATATATAAGCATTTTTTGATGCTTACTGCATTTCACTCATATCATGAATAAAGAATTAGTTCCATAGTGAATCTGCAGGACCCCGCAGGATCTTTGAATTGTCACAGTTTAACTTCTATCTTTGACATTACCAAATTAACTCCCTGGAGCTTTCAGAAATCAAAGGTCTCTTCTAACTAGAAATAATTCTAGAGGTCCTTGTACTTGCAGTACTGAATGGTCTGTAACACAAGAAAGCTTCTCTTTAATTGCTTTGCTTTACAGTTATTAATCTTTTTTTTTTCAACCACACAGTAAATACTGCAAGAATAAGGTCTTTACATAGGCTTGTATAGATATTCTTCTTCATTTTGAAACTTCTATTTTTCTTAGCTTCATTTTTCTTCATTTCATAAAAATCTTCATTTTTATCTTCTAGGTGATATTTTTAAGGAAATTTGTTGCCAAATGATGTTTTTACATAGGACAATGTCCAAGAATACCTTGGACCCAGTATACGACTTTCTGAATATGTTTATCCCCTGCTAAATGACACTATGTCCTCTTCTGTTTTACAGGTTCTAGAAAAATGCTAGCACAATTCTACAGCTAAGGAAAAGGCAGGTAGAATGATGGAGCCCACTGATTTTATGGGATTCAAAAGGCAATTAAAAACCATAATTAAAATGCATGATGACGGTCAGTCATATTGTACTCTTTCTTGCTAAGGTAATTATTTATCAGTCAACTGTGGCCAATTTTGCCAGCATCATCTTCGCTCTCATTTATGACACACACTTCCCAATCAAACCAATTTTTATGATTTGAAAAAATCCTACAGAGGAGTGTAGTATATTTTGATTCCATATCAAAACAGATCATTTTACAAAAAAAGAAGAAACTGACTGTCCAGTATGTAAACTCCATTCAGGATCTGACAGTATCAGTAGGATTTATTCTTTCTGTATATATAACCATAATTACTTGAATATCACACAATCAGTAATAAATTTTAGTATCACAGTACATGTGCAAAGAACTTTATACTATATTTGTAGTATAGTGTAAGACTATATTTGTCTTACTATATTTGTAAGACTGAGGTAAATCACAGATTAAAATAATGTGCCCTAGCGTTTTTATTTCCCATAGCCCAAAAGTTTGTAAAGTCATCCTCACAGACAGCTATACAGTCTTTATCTCTGATCAATTTTTATTCTTGAGCATATGCATGTGATGGTAACATCTTGAAGACATACAGTGAGAAAAGCAGTCCTTGATGCTACACAACCAGAGCGGAAATTGTCAAAATACAAAAATACTTTTGCTATATCATGCTTAAAAAAAAAAAAAGCAGTGCTACCAACAAGGCTTCTCCATGAGTTGAGAGTTTCTACTTTTGCAAACAATCTTCTGGTTTATGTAGCATGCCTAATTCCATTGACATTTAAAGCAGGCTGAGAGGCACACTGAGGCTCCTTAGTGTTCAGGGAAGACACATTAGAATTGACTAACAAATTTTGTAGTTTTGGGATTTTAGAAATGAAATTACTCTTGTTCCAGTCTGTAATTGCATTTTCTTTATTTGAATAAAGTGTCTCAACACTGTGACTGGAAACGTTGTTGTACTCAGAGTCAATGAGATGTTCGACAAGCTGAAATTTGGCTATTATCAGATTGATTCAGGGACTACACTGTAGTTTTTCTCTTCTTTGTTTTGTTATCAGAATTTTATTTCAAAGTTCCCATTTCCCTCATTGTAAGGCAGAGCACAAAGCAACCTTTTGGAAAAGGTTGGAGTTCACTCCTACTGGAAGCACTCCTCCTAACTTGTAGCCAAACATCTGAAGTTGCAGCTGCTGTCACATTAACAGAAGTTGGTACAGGTGCAGAAAATAAACTGTCTCAGCAGACACAGCAGCCTGTACTCAGTAAGCCATAATTTGAAAAATAACATCAAATCATGACCATAACCAAGGCTATTGTACTTCCATCTGTTCACAAAAGATTCAAGTAATAATATATTAAGAATTATTAAGATTCAGGTAATAATATTGCTGATACTCTAAATTAAATTGCCATATCAAGAAATGCAGACCATCTCTTCTAAATTTGACAATTTAAGACTGGTGATTATTCAACCAAAGGAAGCACAGATTATTGGAAAGCAACTCAGTAGTGGAGCAGTTGATTGTGTCTTCTGTCTGAGGTGGGTCATGTGGGTCACAATTTATTGTGCTTTACTTAAGCCTAGTGACTAAAGAATCTCTCATACATTTGTAAAAGAAACAAGCTTTTCTTAGAGTTCTAACAGGATAAGTACAGAGCAGAATTAAAAAAAAAAAGCCTTTCTTGATGACTTTGCACAATTTCACCATCAGATTTTGTAACAAAATGATACAGAGATCATACCATTCATGGCATTGCTTGTCAGAAAACTGAACTTTGAAAGTGATTTGATATATGGCAAGGAAATTATAGGGACTGAATGCACTGGGAGTGTCAAAACAGGATGAGAGGCACTTCTGAATTTTCTAAAGATGATGGGCACTACTATCTGTTATTGTCCAAAACTATCTATTAAAAAACAGCAACCTCGCTTGTTACTGAGGTGAAACAATTCTGGGGATTTGTAGGGCAGAAAGAAACCAAGATAATTTTTTACCCTTCTTGTCTCACAACCAGGAAAATAAAAAAGGAAAAAGAAAGAGCGTTATGATCAGGTTGTGAGATTGAGGACACTATATGCTTTCTAGCAGTTTGGCTGGTTTGAGCACAGTAATCACTGTCTTAGCTGACATACTGTCACTCCAATTGGGAGCAGTCATGTCAAAAGAAGGAAAATTCTGAAGTTAGAACATGTCATACATATTGCAAACTACAGGAAAGGATACAAGCCAAAAATAAAATAAATAAAATACTTAGAATTACCTAGTCTGATATTGCTTCCAAAATTTCATCTGCTTCACTGTGCTCACTGAGGCAGATCACAAAGCACAGGAAATGGATGCAACCTAACAGAAACATCTTAACCTCCACTGCTAATCTTTGCAATAAGCACAGTTTTTTGTCATGAAAATAGTATTTTTGTGCTGACTTCACAAGTAGACTGTTGCAGTGGATAGGTACAAACCCTTTAGGAAAGCCAAATGGAGAGGAGGAAAGGTGTGGTCTATTCAAAAGAGAGGCTTGTATGCAAGGAGCACAGATGTGGAATTGGTGACAAGTCTTTTAAGAGATTATGGGTTAGGAGCCTGAGGGGAGGCTGACAAAGAGGATGACATGCCAGGCAGGCTAGGCAATAAAGAGAATGAACTGGATAAAAACATCTTTGGAAAAGAACTTGTGATTACAAGTTCTCACTCAGTGCTTTAACCCTCCTGCTGTTTCCTAGAATGACAACACAGCAGGAGATAACAAGTTCTGGAAATTTGTTTTAAAGCAGATGCTGTATGGGCCAAACTGTCTTGGTGACAATGTCCTTCACAGTGAAGGAAGAACTGCTTTGGAGTGTGAAGGATAGAATCCTTGACAGCAGTGACCATGGGACAATGGAGATTAAGTTGAAGAAGAAAGAAAGGCATAAAGAAACAATTAAGACAAACTTCAGGAGAGTAGACATCTACCCAGGAAATTGACAGACAGGATCCAATGTGAGGACAAAAGTCCCTGAGGACAAAAAAGTCCAGGACAACAGGTCAGTTTTCAAGACAACCTTCTCAAAGCTCAGCAATGATCAATCCCTGGACAGACAAAATTAGAAGCCAAAGTACATGACTGAGCTAAAACACAAAACTGAAATTTATTGGAGGTGGGAGACTACACAGACTGCCAAAAAGGAATATGCAACTGTTACAAAGGCATAAAGGTACAGATTTTGGATGGCCAAATCTGAACTGGAGCTGGAAAGTGATCTAAAGGTCTAAAGGTTTTGATCTAAAGACCAAAGCAACTGTGGGCCCACTGCTGAATGAGAACTAGTTGATCATGCACCAGTTAATGGTTAAGCTGAGATGCATCAAAGGATGCTGAGGGAATGGCTCATGGCATTGTGAAGCTTTCTCTATCACAAAGCTGTCATCTTTGCAAGACTGAAGCTGCTGCAAAAGTGTAAATGTTGGGCCAATCTTGGAAAAAAAAATGGACAAAAGTCCAATTGGTTTGATTGGGAAGGCAGATTATTGGGAATACAGGAAGGCCTGAACTTATAAACAACTGGCCTGAAGCTGTAAACAACTAATCTCTTAGTGGTGACTAGTGATAGAACAACCAAATGAAAGAATTGCTAACCATCAGCTTTGACGCTGGGCTTCACCACTCTCCCCTGCTTGCATCAGTTACATAATTCTGGGTATAGAATTTGTTTTGTTTTGTTGAAAACTCAGAGAATCATGGAATCATTATTATTGTAAAAACCTCCAAGATCATCAAGTGCAACCATCAGCCCTTGAACGTCATGGCTATTAAATCACATCTCTAAGTGCCTCATCTTGTCAGGGGTGGTGATTCCACCATTTCCTTGGGCAGCAAACTTAGGATGACATTTTCTTAGCCATTCATCTCATTAATTTTTAAGAAGGGATCTGGCAGTGTCATTCTATCCTTTCATGAGCATTTAAAAATATTAAAAGCATAATCATACATATAGGCTCTTAAACTTTTTTTTTAATATATATTGTCTTTTATACCCAGAACAGCCATTTCATTGTTTTTTAAAAACTTGTGGTGTATGTAATCGTTGAACATACAGACTATCGGTCATGTACAGTACAAAAGCAAGGAAGAAAAGGTCTGAATGACTATGCTAAAAGCGGGGAAACAGAGGACGGGCACAGAGTACAGAAACAACGGACATCATAGAGAAAGAGACCAGAAATGTTTTGATAGACTGCTTTCTAAATTGTTAAAAGGAAATAAACTGTCAAGAAGATCTTTCCTATCACGAAATCTTGACTGATGAAAGTTAGAGAGACAGGTTAGTTCACTAGGAACTGGCTTAAGTTAATCACGTAAACCCAGGATCTCAAAAATACTTATACACCTAATTCACTGTGAAGTAAATGAGCTTGATTTAACTCTCCTTATGCCTGACTTCATCATCTGTGAAATAGGGAGAAAATATTGGTCATAATAAATTTCTGTGATCAAGACTGCACCAGTGTGATAAGGAAACTGAAATCGTATGCTCCTGGATAGACAGTGAGCTCCAGAGGGAGGTCTTTATGCTCCCTGAAGCTAGTGCTGAAGTCAAATAAAACTGCCAGGGCAGACGAGAGGCTAGCTAAGAAGAATAACCAGTGCATCTCTCACCACTATATTCTCCTTATCACTGTGGGTTTCAGATTCTCTTGTTTGGCAGGATAAGATAGAGTGAAGATGTGGACACGAAATTCTGCTTAACTGATGGATAGCTTTTCCATGCTTTAAAATTGCTTCCCTCTTGTTCTTTCTTGACTGAGGCTTTTCTACTTGCGCTATGCAGTGAAGTGTGATCTAGCTTATTCTCGCTTCTCACTTGAAGATATTTCCCTGATGACAAAGAGAAAAACCAACTCTATCCTTTGGTTTCTCTGAGCATACAAAGTAGTACAATTTTTATTTATTTTGTTTTTGATATCATTATTATACAGTGCTTATACTCTGAGTTCCTAAAGAAACAACACTTCTTTGATTTTTCTCACTTCTCCCTAATTCTTATGAACATTTTGGCTAATTTGAATTACATTTATTTGAAGCCTCAGTGATGTGAATATCTGGAAAACATCATAAAAATGGGAGTGATATAGAGAGAATGTTTATAAAAGTCTTTGCTAAACAGAAGTAGTCTTCAAGTCTTCTTACACATTAGAAATCAACAGAGAGGAGAGATGCTGCAAGTGTCCTAACTGCAGGAAATTTTCAAAGTTCACGATATTTGCTATTTAGCATTGTGAGTGTAGCCATAGGACATGAATGTTTAAGGAATCAGTCTTCAGGACTTGCTCAAAATGCTTGCTCAGTTTTCGCTTACAGGTGTTTGATGGGTAAGACATTGTATAAGACATATAAAGACATCAGATAACAAAACAAGGAGCTGTCACCTTGTCAAAGGCTCATTATCCTGAGAAGGAAGGAAGGAAGGAAGGAAGGAAGGAATGAAGGAAGGGAAGGGAAGGGAATTTATTTACCCAAATTTCCATTTTTGAATGTTAAATTTGGTAACTTATTAAATGAAATTCTCCACTTTCTTAGCAAACTAAGATGGAAGGGAAGGGAAGGGAAGGGAAGGGAAGGGAAGGGAAGGGAAGGGAAGGGAAGGGAAGGGAAGGGACGGGAAGGG
>JAUBOD010000981.1:2326032-2344042 GCA_032353885.1 Nothura maculosa | reverse complement strand
GCTGATACGTAAGGGACGACAGCGGGTGGTTAGTATTGCAGGACAGGAGCCTGGTACTATCTATCTCCCCATAAAACACGCAGATTTGGACTGGTACCTACAGCACTCTGACGAATTAGCCATAAGTTTGTTGACAACGGTACAGGATATAACCATTCAGCCACTTGCTTCACCTATATTGAAGTGGGTGTCTCAGCAGGAGTGGCTGGTTATCCCGAAATGCAGTATGACCCCCCTGGTGAATGCGGTGACAGTTTTCACTGATGCAGGTCGGAAATCAAGAACGGCGACTGCCACCTGGCAGATAGATGGACAATGGCATTACAAGTGTCTGCCTGGTCAGGCTATGGATAACCTGCAGACGTTGGAGTTAGCAGCAGTAGTCTGTTCCCTTTTGAATTGGCTAGGCGCTCCGCTCAACATCGTGTCCGACTCCCTGTATGTGGTGGGCATTGTTGAGCGGATAGAGGACGCCCAAGTCAAGGAAGTGTCAGATTGACGTTTGTACGAGCTTTTATGTACCCTTCAACGTGCAATCCAACTTAGGAAGGAAAGTTACAGTGTTATACATAGTAGAAGCCAGAAGCCATAGTAGAGTAAGTGGTTGCTCGGGCTGGGAGAAGGAAATCAGAGGGCTGATAATCTAGTGAGCATGGTACAGCCAATTGACAAATTTGTGTTGGCTAGGGAAACGCATGCGGTGTTCCATCAAAATGCACGAGGCTTACATAAGGGTTATGGTATCAGCCTTAATGAGGCCAGGGCAATTGTTAAGGCCTGTCCTGAGTGTAGTCATCATGGCCCAGGTCTTGGAGTCGGGGTCAAACCCAGGGGTCTGGGACCGTTGGAAATTTGGCAGATGGATGTTACGCATGTGGGGGAGCTTGGAAGATTGCGTAAGATTGCGTAAGAAATAGGACACTATTTAGCAGTACAGCAGTTTTTCTTAATCCCAAGTCAAAGATGTAATAATAGGCACTAATTGTATTTAACATCATTTGATAGTCACAGCAATGTAACTGAACTCTGCAAATAATGTCAGCAAGAATGGTTTTTGTGATAGTAGTAGTCAGTGACAGCATACCATAAAATGGATGACAATGATTTTCAATTCAGATGCTTGGCAGATGGGTTACTGGAACCCCTGTTATGACAGGACTCTTCTTACAACTAATACAAGAGTTGGAAAGTCTGTGGATGAAATTACAGAAGCTTTTGGAAATGTTGTTAGTGAAACCTTCTGGTACTAGAACAACAACAAGGTTTGCCAAGCCAATGTATGCCAAGATATACTCTAATTTTCACAGAAAAAAAGACACATCTATTGAAAAGTTCAAAATCAGTTTCACTGAAGGCAATAGGAATACATTAATACATATTTTTTGTATGTAACCTTTGCTGTGCAAAAATAGAAGACAGGAAGTTTTTAAGTGCCTAGTATTATTTAGAACTCTTGTAATTTTGCATTTTGACTACTGCTGGCGGCTTTTCAGAGCCCTAGAAATATTGCCGCTCCTGATTCCTGTATATGTAAGCTGAGGTATTCAGTCAGCAGGACAATCTCAGATGATGTGACTAAATAACTAATTACAAGCTGGATATTTCATTTTGAACTGTAATTACATAAAGAAAGACTTAGAGCAGTTCTCTACCAACTAAGGAAATGTTTACTAATCACTAAAAAGCGATTTTTCTAGTCATCCTCAGATTTGCTATGTTTAGATTCTTCCTAGTTGACTTAGATGACAGTTGACTGTTTATTTCTAGGCATGCATGTCAATGTTAACAAGGCCCAGAGCTATCATGTCTTTGCTGCAGGCGAGAAGCCGACATGCTTTTTCTTGTACATACATTTAATCCTTACCAGTCTGTAGATGCATGCTTTGCATATGCTTTCGGACACTTTCTGAGTCACATAGATGAATGAAGGAGAACTTGATCACTTTGGAAAAAAGCTTTGGAAAAGGTATTTGAAAAATTATCAGTCCTGAAGAGTCTAAGCCTACTGACTACCCATTAAGCCACTACCCCCAACAGCTTAAGTGCAGCTTTTAGTTAAATAAACAAGTGCATCTAAGTTCATATAAAGGCTTGTCTCTTTATATAGAATGATTGGATATGCAAAGTAATATTTTATAAAAGCAGTGCAGAGATGTACAAAATCAGCTGATTATTTATATGTTGGTCATTAGTATATGCAGAAAGCAAGTTACATAAGAACAAATACTGTCCCTAATTTTGACTTACTATGTTCCCTTAGTAACTTCTTTTTCTTGATTCCAATGCCCTCATGAGGGGAAATTCAAATGCAACTTCTTTTTTCAAATGCAGAGAAAATAGGACCTATTCGCTTTTCGACTAAATCTTTCCTCTTTCCAGGAAGCACTCTGGCCTGTTTTTTGATCACACTATGAAACTGAGAAACATGTGGGGCCTCATTGGTGCTAAACAGACCTTCACAGATCTTTTAGAATTCTATTCTATTCACTTGAGCTCAGTTCTGATTTCATTTACTACTTAAACGGAAAGTTAACCAATGACAAAATCATCACCATGCTTCTTAAAGCATGAGGCAAAATATACTTAGTTTGTCGAAAAAAAAATATATACCTTTAGAATATTTAATAAATGACTCAAAGTGTTGGGAACTGGTTGTATAAAATATTTACAATAAATTTTGCATATTAAAGATGGAGATGAGAAAAATTACATTTCCTATATACGGAATCAGCATGTCTTCCGTCCAAGCAAGTATATCCCAGGCTGCTTGATATTTGTATACTTGAGCTCTAAATAACAAGCACCAGTTAGCATTTATTTTTGTTTTGTTTTGCTTTTCCCACATTACTTGTATTTAAATATCAGATTTTTTTTTTCTGAAACAAGAGTGTTTTTTTTGAAGAAGCTGTTATCAAACCATTATTTTTTTTCAGTGTTGCCCCCTACAACAGTAAAAGTGAACCATTACTTAACTATATGTTTAAACTCTCTGAAATACTCCCATCTCTTAAAGTAAACAGTGACTGAAGCATTTAATCTGGCAGTGACAAGACATTCTGTAGTTCAATTTCAGTGATTATCAAGAATAATTCTGAAAGCATTATTAAAGGAACACTTGCCTATGGATAATTAATCTGGCATGATAGAGTAGACTTTCTTAGAGAAAGAAAGTAGACAGCAACTTTTTATGTTAAAGAATATTATAAATATAAATTATAAATTTATATTACAATTACATTATAATTGTATATTATTCACATTCATAATAAGATATTCCCTCTAATATCTGTTTCTGCCTACCATCAATAATCCTTTTCAATACCTCCTTATAGAGCTAAAATAGACACAATTTTAAGATCTCATGCACCTCATTTTAAGCACTGTAGGAATAAAACTAGCTTGACGATCACATTAGGGCTTCAGCCTTCCAGAGTTCCTGACAATCAGATACTTCACAACCTGATTCTTGATTTCTTTTTAGAAATAGAAAAAGCTCCTAATTGAAGTTCAAGAATATCAAGAAATATTATCTAGGTGGGGAATCTATGCAATCATTTTGCTATTTTGGGCTGCTTTCTCTGTAAATGAGAAATAAGAATGAAGTCCTTCAGCCACTGCTTTAAAATCTTCTTAGTAAGTAAGTTAGCTATTCATAAGATAGGAATTCCAACAAACTAAGGAATGCCATCAGATTGTTCACACTTCTACTTTTTCTCGTCATGTTAAAACAAAATGAGGAAAAAAAACAGCCAATATACGATTATAAAGATATAAACAGAAAGAGAAAACAGCATTCACTTATTTCTAGACTAACAGAAACTCAAAGAAAATACTTATTTATGTAATTATGGTAACAGCTTTATAGAGCAGATAATGACTTGCTTAGCTGCACAAAAGATAATTTCTGCCTATTCCCGCAATGTAATCAAGGCCAAAATGGTGATAAACTATAACTGGACATATAACACTTAGGAAGGGAAATAATAGAAGTGGTAGAATAGCGGTAAATTCAAGTTTATTCAATTGAATTACACTTTGGGTATTGGTATTAAAAAAGGCTCCAGAGAAAAGAACAAAATGGAATAATGTTAACTAGTATCAGTTTTCAAAACATCACATTTCCTAAACAAGTCAGATGTCAGCATCTGAAACTGTACGTACTGTAAACTGGTCCAGATTTTGCAAGGATCAGAAAGGCTGGAAAAAATATCTCAGATAATATATGTTGGATGATAAAGTAAACCTAAAACTTAGTCCAAGTTTATAGAAATGTAAACCATAAAAGAAAGTTCACTATGCATAAAGCTATTTAAAAAAATACAGACACGTTTCTCCCTTGCTTTAATTTGATAGTAACGTACATTTGGCAGTAATAATTGTCCAGATATAACATAAAGTAATACAAACTCAACAGCATTTTTACACATTCTTGTATAAGCAGTGAAGCTGCATCCTTGTACGTATTCCATGTTCCAATCCTTTGTTACAAGTTTCAGTAACATACAAAGATGTTCCCTCTGTAAAAAACTTACACTGAGCAAGATTTCCCTCTGAGGCACAAACTGTAATTACACTGTTATTTGGACCGCTGGGTCACAACATAAACTATAGGAGGCTTGAAGTCCCTAGGGCATCTCTTCCCCACCTATGGAGCTGAAATAATAATGAATGTTCTCTGGGCAGTGTAAAACTGGAAACCCATAGAGAAAACAGGAGGGCTTTCTCCAACTGAAGTTCTTACCAGAATAAATAGTGTAGGCATTTTCATCCTATTTAAACAATAAATCTGACAAGCCTCCCACAGCTCCCCTAAAAAAATACAATATTTCTGAAAGGATGTGGCTTGACTCCTCAATTGCTTGCTTGCATTGTGCTTGCTCTTTCAAACTCATTTTAAATAAGGAATCACACACATAACCCAGATTTTTCCCTGAACCCTGCTCTGGTTCTACATATCATTCAGAAACTAAATTAGGAATAGGAAAACAAAGAACTATTTACTCTAATTGAATCAAATAGTTGATTTGAAGGTGTAAAATTCCTCCTAGGAATCACTCCCCTATTATTTATTAAAATGTATATTCCTAACTCTATTAATATTAATATATATTAATGCTGCAATTCTTTTTACATGTATATGCTTAATGTGCAAATTTTAAATATATTTTACTTAATATGATATGGGCATATAAATAACCTCCTCATTGGTGTAGGTCACTGTTTCCTCAGTGTAATATCTGTGAGCAGAGGAATGATTTGAGTAAGTCTCCAAAATAACATTTAGTTACAAATTAGTTAAATGGTGAAGATTAGGATTTTGATAAATCTGGTATGACTCTTTGTTCCTTTATAAAGAAATCAGATGAATGAATGATAGAAAGAATGAGAAAATGAGAGAATTGACATAAGGCTAAAATGTGGTAATGATTTTAGTCTGTAGTAATGATTAGTTTCTGCAGAGAGAAAACACTGACTAGAAATACATGAGAAGTATGGTATGGAAAATAATTCTCTTTAATTGATACAATCAGTGGAGCATTTTCTAATAAAATTATTTCAGTCTCTTTCTATGAAAAAGGTGATCTTAATTCTAGAAAAGAAAAAAATGCTTAGGTTCATTTAGGTTTTACATACATTCACATAAAACAGTACTCTAATAAATAGTTCTTACAAAATGTATGTATTTAAAATATCTTACTCATGGATCACTTCAATGCACTCAAAATGATATTAAAATATTTAATAGTTCCAGATTTTATTTGGTTTCGCTGATGATTGACTAATTTTTTAGCTATATCTGAAATACAGCATCTCTAGTCCCAGAGTACTGAGCTACAAAAATCCTTTAGTGCTAAACTCTGATCTGATTGAGTTTTGAATTATACTAGCAGACAGAATAGGATATTAACACTAGGATTCTCCAAAATTCAAAACCATAGAAAGATGAGAGAAACAAACAGCAGTGAAATATCTACAGAAAAGATGCAGAGTCTCTTCTTTTTTCTGTTTACTTTTTTCTTTTTTCTTTTTTTCTTTTTTCATTTTTCTTTTTCTTTTATTCTTCAGCCATTTGTTCAGCCAGAGTTATCATGGAATAATCATTTCTTTCATGGACAGAGATATGGAAGACTTGTTACTTAAAATGGCTACTGCTTTTTGACCTCTTTAGAAAATATGAGAAAAATAGTAGAATATGATACGTGGAAATTCCAATGCAAAGATAGTTACAAGCAAATCAAGGAACCAGATGCATGTCAGGCAGAATTACTAATATTTGTATGAAAGGTCTGACATCCGTACTATCTAACTTTTAGGTTGTGAACACTCAAGACTGAACAATCAGCAGAAACCTATAGTATTAAAGTAATGTCACTTACCTCTGGAAAAACTCTGTCTCACTAGCCATGGTACCTTTTGTATGGTCTTAATAGGCTCTGTGTCCTCCAAGACATTACCCTGCCTGTATTGCACATCACCAACTCTTGCTGTATGATCAAAAGGCCCCCAGTAATGCAATTTTTCTTTTTAATATCAGCATCAGTGGATATGACAATACTAGTTTACAGTTATTTGAAAAAAAAATAAAAAGAGAGAAGGAATATTTTGTACTTAAAGAGAAAACAGAACACATCAGCTGTCCATGTTCAAAAGCAACCTATGACAGGAAAATAGGCAAACAAGAATCAATCAAAAACAAATGAAAAAAAATGAGAGTTTAAACTGGTGAATGAGTAATTTTGTATGAAGGAATGCTTAATTTTGGATGACTTTTTACTGATTTTGATAGATAACGTGCAGATGAATTTACTAATGACAGAGAAAGGTCAGGATACAGGGCATCCCAGAGCAAAATGACTAAATAAGTTCCACACAATGATAAGCGCTGTGGCACCATCTTCATGAATACATGTAAGTTGAAACATAGGAAGTTCCGTCTCCATATGAGAAAGAACTTCTTTCCTGTGAGGGTGACAGAGCCCTGGAACAGACTACCCAGGGAGTCTTCTTTTCTGGAGATCTTCAAAACCCTCCAGGATGCCTCCCTGTGCCCTATGCTCTGGGTAACCCTGCTGGAGCAGGAGAGTTGGACTAGATGATTTCTAGAGTTCCTTCCAGCCTTAACCATTCTCTGATTCTGTGATTTTGTGATTCTATAACCAATTATCAGTACGTATATCCTTGTGAATTAGAAAAATCTGATTTTGGGGGAAGCAAAGAAAATGAAGAAATTTCCAGTATATGTAACATAAACTTTAGATAGCAAATTGGATTCTAAAGCAAAACTACAGACCAATGAAAAAAAAAAGCCTAGGATGTAGAGCATCTTAACCTAGGCTATCCAGCCTGTTAGTATATAAAAATTAACCTAAGCAGAATCTAGATTAAGAAAGAAGAAACTATCACATTAACATGGCACCCTTCCCAGGGAAATATTTTGGGAAACATGATACCACCTCCAGCTTCAGATTTCCCAGTTGCAAACATTTTACTGATATTTACATGTGACAAAGTCACAAATTATACACAGCTGTTATCAGCATGAAAAAAGTGTTTACAAAATTGCCTTTTTCCCCCTCTCTTTCTTTAAAGTTCAGTTATTTCAGTAGTTTAGTTGGACTGATTTGTATTATAACTAGGCATTATGTAATTGAGGACTAAAAGCAAGCAAACAAACAAAAAAGAAAGTCAGAAAGAAAGAAAGACTTTGAGGAAAAAGGGTAGATAGTTATAGTATACTATAACTCATATTGTTTCCATGCATTCTGTATCTATAATTCCTGAAGTGTTGCAAACTGAATTTCTAAATGTTTCAAAATGGTATATCTGTTTATGCTCCTACACCACACCTAGACCGATAATGGTGAAGAGAGAAAAATGTTCTTTTTAAGGATATCACATGCCATGCCTTGTCTTTCCTTCCCTGATTAGTAATGATGATCATTAATCTCTTTCTCCACTGGACTTTCAACTGATCTAGTAATCTTTTCATCTTTCACATTATTATTTCTCATTGCTCAAACTTTTTCACATGGCTTTCTGAAATAGATGTATTTTTTAAAAAATATATCAACTTTTTGTTTCTTTTTTTGTTTTTGAGTCTTTTCTTCCAGAGTGGAAGAAAAATAGCAAGTGTTACAAAAAGGAAAAAAAAAAAGTTCTCTTGCATCCTTGACTGTCTACTGTTAATTGGAACTATGTTGTAATCATGTGAAACGATCTCAGAAATTAGACTTTACCAAACTTCTGAGTTATTATTTATTCAAGCCTCCTAATCTTCTCTCATTAAAGACTAGTAGACACATCGTTGATAATAGTGATATTTTCTTATCTTATGTTGTATAATACACCTGTTTAATCTATTTACAGATTAAACTTTACAGATTAAACAGATAAAACTGGCAAATAAAAAAGATCAAACAATACCATTTCACCTAATATACCTAGTCATGTATCTCTTACTTTTTATTTCTGCTTGGATGATACACAGAATTCTTTGCAGAGTGAGCAAAGCTCACAAATCTTGGTACATTCTAGGAACACTCAGGTGAAAATGGTTGGATTTTCATCATGATTATAAAAGATTCACAAAATATATAAGCCTTTACTATTACTATCTGCCTTTTATTAAATGAAATATTCAATATTCTTCCTATTGTCTCTCTGAAAACCAGAAACTCCAAAAGTAATATCTTGGAGCTTGCCACATGTATGGGCTCTTCACCTTTGATAAAGCAGCAGGTCAGTCTAGGGCTACTATAGCAAGCTAAAATTATTTTTATTGCTTCTAATTACTATTATTCCTGGAGGAGCAGCCATGACTAATCTGTGATTTACCAAAGTTTCTGTATCTATAAGACAGATAGCTGAGATAGGAATAGGTCCTAGCAGTTCTGTATTCTGGCTACTAGTCCTTCTTCAAATTCATTATATACAAACAACAATAGAAATATAACTGGTTGCTGCAGACTCCAGTCATTCTCAACTGCATGTCAGAACTTTATGTTACACACTGTACTTTTCTATTATTTGTTTTTTTTTTTTTTTTCCGCTTTGTTTCTTTCTCAGCAGGATGCTTAGGTTAATAAATGTGTTCCTTATAAATTGGGCTCTATTAGTAGAGCCAGAACTTTGAGTAAAACTGTCTTTTGCATGTCACTTTTTAACACATCATTTCCCACTAAGCTAACTTTCTATTCCTCTTATCACTCTAGCAAATGCAAATGAAATAATTACCTAGTTAAATTTTGAACAGACATCATTTATTTCAGAAATCATTGCTTTGTAGTGTAAAGAAAGCATTTTTCCCCATCTTTGGCACTTTAAAATAAGCTAATTCTGATACAAATTGATTGCTGTGGGATTATCTTGGAGTCATTAGAATAATGATGTATTGACATTCGCTAATGTCTTTCATTAACAATTTCAAATTCCATCATTTGGAATTAAACATGTATGAGTATTTATTTATTTTGGCTCTGTATGATCTTTAAATAATTTTGAATCAAATTTATTATATTGTTTTGATTGGTGCTATACAACCCATCTCAAGATTCTCCTTGCTAGAGTAAAAGTGATGGTAGCAAGGAGGGAATGGACACCTCATAGCTGAACAGATATGGAGTTAAACTCAGGGAATAACAGAAAATAAACCATTTTCTGAGAAAAATTTAAAAACACTTTGTGAATTACTACTCAAAACTCGTCCTTATTCTGACCATACTACAGCAAAGATTTCATGTTGTCTCATTGGTCTATTTCTAGCTATTCACATAGAAACAGAAAATAACATTATTTTGATCCATAAATGGTAAGAGGATTTGATATTCTGTGTGCATATCATCCAAATCTGAATATAAGT
Source organism: Nothura maculosa (assembly GCA_032353885.1). Classification (NCBI taxonomy): domain Eukaryota; kingdom Metazoa; phylum Chordata; class Aves; order Tinamiformes; family Tinamidae; genus Nothura; species Nothura maculosa. The sequence continues at coordinate 2,334,183 of JAUBOD010000981.1, read as the reverse complement.
GTTTCAAAGTACAGTTTTTTGCTAAATTGGTGTGTGTGATTCCTGGATATCAGCTTGATCTAGAAAGGGTTTTTTTTGATATCTTTTCTGCTGACCTAGCAGATGAGAACAAATTAAAATCTTTTATGATAGCTTTCTTATATTAAATGTGGTGCACAGAGGTGTAATCCTACCAAAATCAATTTTTTTTCTTTCTTCATTTACTTCTACAGGACCCCAATTATTTAATATTTGTGTAAGATTGCAATGTATATCACTATAGTATCATATTTTGTAAGTTTACTAGTGTCCAAGGAAAAAAAATAATTTTTTGCTAGTAGATATTTTTAACATAGCTTTATCTAAAGCAGAATTTCTTATTTGCTTATTCAGATCTTTTTTTTTTGTACAGATACATGAACAGGATTTTTTGATAAACTGACAATTGAATAATAAGATTATTTCTCTAAATTTGACTAGGACATGCTGAGCTAGGACAGCTGTTTTATAGAGCTTTCTTTCAGGAAAGAGATTTGCTAATGGAACAATGAATGATAGAGCCATAAAGTTACTGCTTTCTTAGAGCACTAGCAACATAAATTCTACCTAGCAAATATGCATTTTCTCAGTGAAAAATAGTAAACCAGATGTTCAATAGATTAAAATATATTAAAAAAAAGTAAAGAAATATAGTAAACCAGATGTGCAATTGTGAAATGTGAAAATGTATGTTGTTTTTTTTTTTAGAGGGCAGGCTGCTGAGAAAAGGAAAAAGAGCAAATCAGACCCAAGATATTGCAGTCACACATTACTTAATCCCTGTGGCCTCTCTGAAGGCAGTTAACAGCTGTTGGTATTAAACCAAACATATACACAATGTTCAGAATTAAAATTTTGTTGGGAAATTCAGATATTTCTTTTTTTATAATAATGACATTAAAGAAATTACATTTTTAAAAATAGTGTTAATAGTGCCATGTGAAGAATGAAAAAATCAAATTATAGTTAATGCAGAATATCATAGTCCAAAAAATAAGTCTTTCTTTCAAATTATTGCTGTTATGAAATGTAAAGAAGAGAGTATTATTGAGTAAGATTTATTGAATTTGAAAACACATCTCTTTCCCTTCCTCTTTTAGAATTTAACTGCCTAATGGTTTTTATAATAATTAATAGTCAAGTTTATTATAGAAACTACCAAAAAGTGGTTCATAAGTAGGTTTATGCAAATAAAAAAATAACTGAATAGATGTCATTATTTCAGTAGCGATGCCTTATTTTTTAATTAATATTTAATTTTTTTTAGTAAAACTGATGACAAACAGAATAGGTAAAACAACTTTCACTTAAAGTTATGGGACAGTCATTTGAAATTAAACACTGAAAAAAAGCAGTGTATCCTGTTCAAGAAAAAGAAGCAATAAGCAACACTCACAGATTTTTGTGTGTGGATTTTCTCATCCCTTGTGACCTACATAGACTGTAACACATAAAAGTCTAAAGAACAAGTTCCTTTGACAAGTTATCTAAATCATTCCTCCTATGATACAAAGTACATCAGACATTTTCCTGGTATAAACTACATAAAAATGAACATGCAGCTATCTAGACTAGTTGGGCTTGGATGTGGCTTTTTTGTTTATTCCTGCAGAAAGCAAACAAGCACAAACCATCTTGGTGATACATGATGTGGATGTTACAGACCAACAGCAAAAGTATAAGCATAATCCTACTTCTGTTAATGGATTTTCTAGTTGAAGTACCTATTTAGAAGTGTTTAGCTAAGGAGCAGACATAGGTGTATAAAAACACTTTAAACGACTCACTAATTTAGTAATAAGTGAATAGATTTATTTAATTTAATTTCTGCTTTATCAAAATCTTTTAGATCAAAGGAAAATAAACATAGAAAAACAGCAGATAACCTTTTATTTCCCAATAAAATAGTAGAAGATTTGGAAGGAGATTGAGATTGCTGATATCCTATCATATATAGGATATATCCTATATCCTATCATATAAAGGATATATCCTCTGGAGGTTATATATATCCTATATATATATATATATATATAATGTTCTCTATATATATATATATACTTATATATATATATAAAGGATATTCCTATCCTTTGGAAGGAGAGGATATAAGACAGGACAGAATTCATATTCCTTTCATTTCAATATCTGCTTCCTTTTCCATAATTTTATATCACTCTATGGATATCTGTCAGGCACCAAAGAAATGGGCCCAACAAAGTTTCTGCAATGGAATTGTAAAGCTATGGTGAATTTTAGTAGTGTATTTATGCAGAAACTTGGCCTGTTAATTATGAGGATTGTCCCTATTTTTTTCTTTTTGTTTTAATTGAAAAATAATGGATCAGAAAACTGTATTTGACTGCAGTCCATATTTGATTATTATTGTGGACATCCCCCACTCTAGGGGTTTAAGAACATTGGATCCATTTGACATATTATATCTGTAATTAATGTAGCCCAGATTTTGAATTGCAACTGTGACTGACTTATGTCTCATGTCACTTCTGTGACTGACTTCCTACTTCTCATGAAGACTGCTCATGTTATGAACATTTAATGGTGGTATGGTAATAAAAATAAAGGAAAAGCATGCCCCATTCTAAATTTGTTACACGCTTGTAAAAGTAATAATATTATGTTTTTATTTTTCCTTTACTTTTTTGTTAGATATAAAAAGCATTAAGGAAAAAAAGGACATTTTCATAGTTCTTTTTCTCTCATAGTTCATTTTCATAGCTTCTAAAATTATAAAATAAAAAAATAGTTCATATCTATAATTTGCTGTAGTAATACTTTGGACTTAGTGTGTCTAGGGCATTTTTTTTCACAAAGTGCTTAAAAGTTCATTAATTAATGAACCAAAAGAGCGGCACTCATGAAAAATTATTTTTGGAAACTGTTGCAACTTGATGCCTTATTCTCAAATCTGTAGCTTCATAGAGGTGGAATTGATATCACATCAATGCCAAGTTACCTACTTTATTAGTACCATAACATAGCTAGATGTGAAATTTATGAAAAAACAGAACTTGCACTAATAGGTGGGTATGGGAGTGGGAAAAGAAACTCTGAATTAAGTCTTGATCAAAAAAGTGTTTGAAAAAATCATTACTTTGAAATGCGTGTCATTGACTTCAGTGATGCTAGGCTTTGACCCTAATCTCTATTGCCCAGTATTTTTTTTCTACATTTTTCAATGCTTTTTTTTAAATAACAAACAGAAGATTAAAACAAAGTTACTCAAGATAAAGACAATTCAAGCCACCTCTTTAACACCCCAGCAATTTTGTCTATTCTCCCTTGCCAACAGAATCTCTCACGCTAACTTCTAAAGGAATTTCACTCCAACATGTTGTTGCAAAATTACTTTATGCTGATTGCTGCATGGCAGTGATCAATACCAGTATTCATAATGACTTTGGGATTTTTATAGTTATGTTCTTAATATAAAGGTTAAGATCAACTTAGTGAATATAACTAGCCATCAATCAAATAGAAACTGGGTTTTGGAAACCAAGGGATTTTGAAATATACCTTGGACATTATAGGCAGAATTGCCTATTGCCTGACTCTGGGGAACTCATGGGAACCAAAATATAGAGCTTTACTCAGTACTGGATCAGATCTGGAGAAATATAAAATAGTCTAGCAAAATTCCTGAAAGCAAGCAAGTAAGCAAGCAAATAAGCAAGCAGGAACCTGAATATGCCACAGTATATGACAAAGGTTTGGATAATTACGAAAAGAAGAAAGTTTGTTTCTCCTCATCCCACATATTGTTCCTGCAACTATAGCTTCACGTAATCATTTTGCTCTCCAGAGAGCAGTATTTCTTGTTTATAAAAAAACAGCCCTAAGAGACAGCAATTCACAGGTACCTTAGAATCAGTCTGCAAAATACCAGTTTATAAAGCTGATTCTTGCAGGAATGGTATATAACCGTGATCAGTGACCATCTAGCATGAATGAATCAGTGGGTACCATCAAGGAGGCATAGGCAGTGAATATGAAAATATCTGTGATAGTCCTTAATGATGTCTCTGTTTGAATCATGGTCTCTGAAGTCTATACGCATAAAGTAATTGCTGCTCTTTGAACTTTCATTTCTCTGTCTTTCGTTAACTGCTTTTTCCTTTTAGATCGTTTTTCATCTGAATTTATACAAATATAAAACAATTTTTAAATAACATTCCTGATTATTTTTCACAAATTAGTAAAATATACTGATTCAAGACCTTTTCTGGTTTCCAGTTCCATAGTAGAGACACAAGCACTTATTATCTGGAAGGCATATCTATCTATCTATATTTTTTAAGGAGAGTAGATTGCTAGATATAGAAATAGTTGAAAAATCTATTATAAATCATCTCCACACTTCTAGACCATCCGTCTTCAGTGCTGGTCATAAGGCAAATGACGAATGATAGGTCATCAAAGACCTATCTTTGACAGGTAAGGGAAGAGAACAAAACACAATACTCTCGGTATGGGTGTGATTATGCTATCTGCTTTACTCATTTGCTGTTACTTTCATGTAGATCTAAGGTGGTTTTATCATAAAAAGATTATCCTTTGAATAGGTAAGTAGAATCTGTAAGGTCCATTTAAGGGTTCTGCTCTTGACAAGCCATTTTTCACAGTGAACAGGGACACACTATGTTATATTAAAAGGTTATTTTTCTCCTTTTTTTTTAAATCAAGAACATGCCTATCTTTCTCCTGTAGAATGAATTCCTGGTGCTTCAGGATGATTTCTGCATGTATCTTGTCAAACAATCACTTTGGTTAGTTATTGTTCATCCATAGAGATGGAATAATCAAAGATTTTTCTCACTAGCTGTAGGAAACTGCATTATACGAAAAAAATAGAGTGATTGGAATGAATTATCTGAGACCCTACAAGGAATAGAAAAGCACAGAATTAATATCTCATTTTGCTGTTTGCTTATTTACACTTCTACCTCACACATAGACCCTTTACTCCAAAAGTAATACTTTTTGGAGTACCAAATACCAAAATACCCTTTGGTCAGATAAGGATAAGATCTCAATTATGTGTAAAAGAAGCATACAGGTGCCAGAGTTCCAAAGAACTAAAACATAGGATCAAATTAAGGTTAACCATGTGGCATTAGAATCTATGATTTGGAAAACACCTGTTATCAACAGGATTAGTATCTAGAGAGATATGCTTGAGTCCTTACGATATGAAGGAGCTATATGACACCATGCAGTGTCATACAGCAGGCAGTTGTATTGAAATCAGTGTCTGTTTAACAGATAATTTGGTCCTAGGCATGGGAGAAGTTAGGTATGTGGAGCTTTACATCATAACATCATAATGGCCTTTCTCTAAAACAGAAAGTGTTTTTGAAATTCCTATAGAATTAGACATGCTTGAAATGTATGTTTTAAAAGAAATTTTGAAACTGTGAATTTGACTACAGCAAGCATTATGAAAGAACACTTTCACTTAAATACTCCTATAATATTACTGGAACACTGATAACTGTTCAACAATACTTAGAATTATGAAGATAGAGAGTGAAATATTTCCATTAATTTGAAATGGAATATATTAAAAATATTTTCTGCAATACAAAAATTTGGCTGTGGTTTTTCATTCTACTTCAGCATTAACCCAAAATTAAATTCTTTTTTTTCAATATTTATTTTATCTTGTTATATTATAACTATTAAGCTATATCTTATTTCTATTTCTTCTTATATATTATGCATCCCAAAAATAAAGGAATTGTTCCTTTGCCTCCTTGCACTTGTCTATCTCATTGCAATATTTTGTTGTTGTTGTTTGTTTGTTAGTTTTTGAATGTTAAACATTCAGGTAATGTTAAACATTCAGGATTATAGGTAGCAAATGAAATCTATTAAAATCTCCTGAATATAGCCACATGCAAAAGACAGCAAGATAGTGTCAGATTTTGCCTTTTAGCAGTACACAGGGCTGATCCTTGCTCAATCTTAATTCAGGACTTTTTGATTAAGTAAATTTTTTTCCTTGATATTTACATCCTCCAGATGACAGCACTCTTGGGCTATATTTCAGAGTTTAGTCATATGCATCATTCCTTTCTAGTTTTAAGTTAAAGTATTATGTAGTTATTTTAGCGGGGAATTTTCTGAGCAGTGAATGACTGGCTTATGCAAAATAAATATAGTGTTTCCATTATCAGAGAGCTTGATTTCTCAAGTAGCCAGGCATTTTCACTTCAAATTTACTGTAATTTCACTCCAACATATTGTTGCAAATAATGAATCTCCGCGAGCACAACATTTGTACTGTTCTGCGGATTTGGGATTCAATTGATTTTCAGTGACATATGTGTGCAATTTTTATTGACATTGAAACAGCCTTGAAATGTATTGCTCTTGGTCACCCATCAATGTATTTCTGGCTGTTTTGCCTAGTAATACAAATCACTGTAACTTTACAGGAATTTGGATTACTAGGGAGAACATGTTATTCTGAATTCTTGCTTTGAAATCAAATTAGTTTATTTAACCAGATTGAGAATAGTTCTGGAGTCACACTGTCTAAATAATAGTTAGACTATCCAATTTTAAGGGGATAGTTTTAAGGGTAGAGCTTAAAATAGGGGTATTTTAAGATGGACTAGCTTAAAGTTTTTGATAAAATTTACAGTTTGTCTGCCTGTCTGTCTACTTAATCACTGTAATATACTAACAACTAATATAAAATATATATTAGATAATTGGGGAATAACCAGGGGCTTGGTGACATTTACAGAAAGATATTTTCTTTTGCTGGGATGAAGTCCTATAACAAGTCAGGGTATGGGTCAAAAGCAGGCTTATTTTCTTGTTACTGTTCTCTTTGTTTTATATTTTGATTTGATTTGGGGAGAGGAAAATTAAGGATGAAGAGTGAAATACAATGGGTGATGGCTTTGAAGGTGATTCCTTGAAAAAACCTCCTCTGGAAATCCCTTCTGGTTTCACATAGTTCTCTGGTGTTTTCTAAAATGTTCATACTTGATTTGTTTAATAAGATCTAGAGCAGCATATCTAGTATAGCCAGACCTCTTTTTGCCCACCGAGATTTCTTTCCCCTAACTGCCATGTTCTTCATCCTGGGTTTTAAAATCTTTACTCTCCTAAAGGAGTGCGAGTGTCTTAGTCTTTCAAAAACTTCTATGTTATCTTTAGTGTAGCTAGGGCTTGAACCATTAATTAGAAACTCCTTAGGGCATGGCAAAAAGGCAAAGTCACAATGACATTAGCTTTGAGGCTGCAGACTTGTACAAATCATTTCATTCAAAATTTTTTCATCTGAAATTTTAACTTTCCCTCTTGTGTGCATAAACTTTAATGTCTTTCTGTTTGGTTAAATTCTGATGAATCTGGGCAGCTTACTCAGTGTGTTGCTTAGAGAAACCAGTGTTTTTAAACACGTGTTTTAATATGTGTTTTTAAAGTTTATTCAAAAATTTGAATTGTTTTGATTTCTCAAAAATGACTATTTCTATAGTCCAATACTCCAGTGGTGAATTTGGCCCATTAAGGGTAAAATTGTCAGCATTTTATATATTGGAGTTCTGACAAATTGGAAACATGCATTCTAGTATCTGCCAAGAATTGATGTCCCTTGTCATTCTATGACCTATCAAATATCAAGTTACTATAAAGAAATCTGTTAGGGATCTTATAATTGTGTTAAGATGCACAAAAAATAAGACTTTATAAAACTGCAAAAACTGAGCACCCAACCATTCACCCTCCTTATTCCCCATTCTTCCTCCTTTTTCTCCTTTCTTTTCCATTTTTCATTACTCTGCTTCCCCTTCCTTTTGCTCTTCCCCTTCCCCTCCTTCCTTTCTTCCTAGGAAATTTCCCTTCCTTCCTTTCCTTCCTTCTCTTCTCTTCCTTCCCTTCCCTCCCTTCCTTCCCTTCTTCCTTCTTTCTTCTTTCCTTTTCCCTTCCTTCCCTTCCTTCCTCCCTCCTCCCTTCCTGCTTCCCTCCCTCCCTCCCTCCCATCCCTTCCTTCCATCCTTCCTTTCCATCCCTTCCTTTTTTCCCTTCCCTTCCCTTCCCTTCCCTTCCCTTCCCTTCCCTTCCCTTCCCTTCCCTTCCCTTCCCTTCCATTCCCTT
>JAUBOD010000981.1:2269073-2312721 GCA_032353885.1 Nothura maculosa | reverse complement strand
AGAGGTCCTTATCTTCGTCTTCTACCGGTGTTTGCTCTTCTTGTCCGTATTCTCTCACAATACACCAGCAGCAGCAATGAAAATATGTCCTTGGGTGCATCTTCTTCTGGGGTTTCTCATAACATATCTTTCTCTCGCAAAGCTTATTCAGCTAAAGTAAGAACTACCTTTGGATGTGTAGATGCCTTTTCAGTATAAGAGCATCATCACTTTTGCTTGACTGGTTTATTAGCTCTCCAATGGAGATATATACTTATATAATAAGATATAAGAAGCCACATCCTCTCTGGTAACTCACTGCCTACATGTTAAAGAGAGCCTGATTTATCAGTTTTATGAGGCAACATGGTAGCTAAACAGGATTAATGCACTCAGGCATGCACTTGTCACTCATACACTCTTCAGTGACAAGATACAAACACTTGGAGTTGATTTCTGAAATGCTTTGGAAATGTATTTGAGTACTCTGATACTGTGCAATAAATATACAAAACATACCTTTAAAATATATATAAGAAATATTTCTGCTTTTTTTTTTTTCCCAAATCATGAGAAATGGAGACTTTCCATGGCTTTGAAGAAAATTTGTTGATATGAAATTGGCTGTTTTCTTCACTCGCTTTTTCTTTACTCATGTAGGTACAGACAACAAAAGCAATGTGGAAACAAAATTGTGTTTCATGCATTTGGGATATGAAGATGCCTCTTCAGCATCAAGGATGTCAGCACTTTGCTTTGCTGGTTTATTAACAGCTCCCTAGTCCACTGAGAGGTAGGAAGTCACATACGCCCCAGTTTAGTATCATATACCAAAAGACTAATGTGGCTTCAAGGCTAGGATTGGCTAATGCAGAAAGCAACTCCTCCTATTGGTTACAGCAGTATTTCTTCCAGAGAAAACTAATTGCAAAACCAATGCAACATGTTAAAAAACACACTGCAACATTCCAGGAAAAATACTCTTTTTCAAGGGTAATTGTAATTTCTAGAAAATTCCAGTAAAATGCTTAGAGAGATGTTAGTCCGTATTCTCAGTAATCACTCGCACACTCAACCTGGTGGGTTAAAAAGCAAGCTTTATTAGCCGGCCTGTGGCGGACCTCTTAGAGATGGTCCTGAGATCCGCACCGTTTGCGGAGTGGTTCGTGTTTTTATAGACAACTGCAACTTCTTTGTTAAATGTTATTTACGACCACCATAGACTAACCCCCCTGTTCACAATCTCCTTTCTGCTTGGCATGTCTGGAATCTTATCTCGGGGTCATGGCAAAAAGCACCAAGAGCAGGGTGGGTATCCTGTTAGTCCTCATCCTCCCCTGTAGCAAGCGTTATTTACAGAAGCAGATGGCAAGGTTAATTGTAAATTACATAGCCTATATCTTAAACTTTTTCAGCATGCAAGCTTGTTTACAGAAGCAGAAAGCACGCTACCCTGTTAACCCCTTATAGGCCTTACAGAGATAGGAGATGTGTTTATCGTTACTTAATTTCTTTGGGATGCAGAAGAAGACTAGTTGATTGTTAGAACAGTGTAATGTGCTTTTCATGTACATTTTTTTCATATGTTTCAGTAAATCATAAAAAACCCTATACCTATAAACAGTCCCTCCCAAAAATGGCAATTGGGTGAAGTTATTTTCCAAGTTCTATCTACAGATGCTCATTATTTTCTCCTTGTTTCATAAATTATGGCACATTTCACTGGAAAGAAAGTGGATTCTCTGTATTGTTCATACACTGTTTTTAATCAAGAACAGAAAGTATCAGAGTGATTTTTTTTCAATATCTGGTGTTAACTTTACTCAATACCACAAGTTTCTATAGAGCACTGAATTTTTCACTGATTATCACTCTGTCTTTGAACTATGTAAGACTCAAAATCATATTCTTTGAAAAGATGTTCTTTGATATTATGTGTGGAACGAGTATGGAAGAATCTGAAGATGTTCGGTATTTTCTGAGATGTATTTTAATAAAAAAGGTTCTCCTTGACCTATTTTAGTTTTAACCAAACACTTTACTCAATTGCAGAGGGATCATGGTTCTCTATATTCTTAACATGAACATGGTAACTAGGAAAGCAAATTCTATAACTAAAATTCAGCTAATTCTTTTATGATAACCATGATAGAGTAGAATAAAGTTTAATATCTCTTTCCTGTTCTAAATTTTCAGTGCTAAAGAAGAGTAAAAAGCAGTGAAATCATTATTTTGTCATCATTAAAATAAGCGGATATAATCCTAGCAGTAGTGCACTGAATAAGAAGGTGTCATTTTTGAAAAGTCAGTTCTCTGATTATCACCACATTTCTCATTATTACTATCTTTAAGGATAAGCACAGCTTAAAAGGCACTGAATGAAGGAGAAAGTACTGAATACAATAACATTTTAATGCAGTTTCATATGTTATAATCTCTACCTTTGATGCCTAGAAATAAAAAGTATGACATCTTTAAAATCATGCCATTGTAATCCACATTTTAACTACATAATGTTTTTGATTCACATGACATTCTCTAGTATATCCTGAAAGCAGTTTTCATGCTAACTAGGTTCTTAATTAATTTACTATGGAAAAGAAAACTGAATTTGTGTAGCCTCCTTTTCAGTTCAAGGAGACCTTCATTCCTTTCTTCAGATAATTTGCTACAATTAGAAGATCAGATATGTCATGGTAAAAAATAGTCAAATTTAAGAAAAAAAAAACAAGAAAAAATATCTGAATTATGAATAATGAATAGAATGAGTTTTTTGATCTTTTAAAGAATTTTGGTGCCCAAAGTGGGACTGAAACACGATTCCGGTACCTGATACCCAAGACATGGCCTCACAAGCTGGTTATTCATGTATTAAGGCATACAGACTTGAATGTCATAGCTTATTTTATTTTATTTTATTTTATTTTATTTTTCTTTAATAGTGCTTCAGGTGCCTCAAAATGGCCACAGCATTTAGGAGATTGCCATTACTTCAGTATTGCACATTGCTAGGGTCCAAAAATAGGCATTCTTTTAATTATGTCTTTGGACCTAGTCTGTAGTAGATAAATCATATCTTACATAGACTGCTTTCTAAAAGATCATTTTCCTCATTTTAAAAATATTTATTATTATTATTATTCAAGGACAGGAAAAAAACAATCATTTTCAGTCTTTCAATATAATAGCCTGGGTATATATTTTAATATAGTAGCCTGGGTATTATATTATTTTCTAGGCAATAGTGGAAACATTGAAATATCCTTTTCTTTTGTCTGTATTCAAACGGCATCCCTTAAGCCCCAAAAGAAAGCCTTAACCACTGGGGTCTAGTGGAGAAGCAAGAAGAGGTCTAGTAAAGAAACAATTACTAAAAAATACAGCTTTCCATGTAACAAAAAAGAACAGGTGGATGAAAAAGCAAAGGAAAAGAGTATAAAACTGTTAAGTTAAAAATTCTAAAGCCGTCCCAGAAGCAAAGTTTGCCAGGAAATAGTCCTGAACTGCAGAAGTACCAAAAATGTCTGCACTCGTGCTATGGAAGGATTACAGTGTTCAGCTGGTTTTAATATTTCCTGAAAATGATCACATTTTATCTAGCTTAATTGCAACTGTAAAGTTTTTACTACTAATACTAATTGCTTCTTAAAATTTCTGTGAAACAATCTCAATTTTTCAGTTAAACGTTCATATACTTTAGAAGTAGCAGAGACCTGTTCAGTGAGCATTGCTGACTGTCCATAATGCAGTTTTAAGTATTTAAAACTTTTATTTCTCTCTTTTTTTTTAGGAGAATATTCCATGTACGCCATATACATATTGACGTGACATATTTGAGTTTGGATTTATATTACAAGGAGGTGAGGTGGTTTTTTTATAAGTGGTATACAACTAAAATAATATATTCTTAATTTTATTCTTGATTCTCTATTTTTTTGCATTCTTGATTTAATAGCTTTACTTGTAGCACTCTAAAAAATGTTTCCTGCTACTTAGTGTTTACATCCTGCAGATGTCTAAGAAGTTTGTTAAAGTCTTTTTACTTTTATTTTTATTTTTTTAATGTTTTTCATTCTTTTTCTGTTTTACTTTCTGTTTCAGACCTCTGCAGCCTGAGTCTGTCCTCTTTAATATCACTGTGAAAACATTGGTATCGAAGTGTTACAGAGTACAGAAGTAGGCTTTTTGTAGTGACTGCAGTGGTTATGATCATGAGGAGACAGAAAAGCAGTTTTTAAAATGAGAAGGGCCTTAGGTCTTCAGTCCAAATATAACATTCCCATATGAGAAAAGGCTAATTTGTTGAGGTAGTAAAGATTTCTTATAAAAGTACTGCCAATTCAGCTTTTTATTTGCTGAAATTAGAAAAAAAATCTCTATAATCAGAATATGCTGCATCAAGCCTTCATAGTGCCTTGATGACTCTAGCATTTCACAGGAGTTGTTCATGTGGTCTATGGTTACATTCTCTGACATCTGAGGCTTTTTTGGCTAAATAATATTTCCTGTGTTCACTCTGATTTAACACTGCTGAAAAAGATTTTGAACCCTCTTGTTAGCATAATTTCTAATACTTCTGGAAAGAAATTTGTGATTTATTATATTTTAGAAATGGTCAGAAATCATGAACTATATCTAAAGACCTGCAGGTCAAATGATCTGATGAAATGGACTTGTCCTTAAGGTTCATGAATAAAATGAGACTTTTTTGACAAATACTACAGATTTTTTTTTATTGTTCTAAGTGTGCATGTTTTTCTGCAAGGGAAGTTAATTGCAGTTATGGCTTTGACCATTTTTGGTGGCAAGCATCTGTTTTTGTTTTCTTTTTTCCAAGATGTTTTTGATGGTGTAGTTTAACAGGATTTAGTTCCTCTATTGAAGTTAGGACTTTATCAGTAATAGAAAATTAATAGAGCCGGTTAATTACAATATGTTCATCTGTGTCTCTGTGAATATGTCTGCATCTTTACCTATTTATATACACAGTGGAAATATAATGTATATACTAGTAATATAGTACATTCTACTACCTATAACTACACTGAGTAGAACATAAACTGAAAGATAAAATATACAAAATAATATGCATATTTCATAGTTGTTTATTTAGCAATGAAAATATGAATAGAGATCCATACAGTCCATGGAACCTCCATTATATAAAAAGTGCATATATGTAATAAATTTTAACTTACTACACAGACACAATCTTTGTATTTGTGAATCAAATAAGCCAAATTTGACTTACTAACTTCATATGTAATTCTGGACATTTTCTAAAATATCATTGAAAATCATTTGGCCAGATGTACCCAAGCTTGACTATTTTCACCTGAAAAATTGGTGCACACTCAGTATTTTATAAAAATAGTATGGCAAGAAAGACCACATTTTCTTGCATTAATATCTTCCTTTCTGATGTGGAGAATCGCTCTGGAGATGGAGATAAATGATTCTCACCCACACTGTGTGTCTGGTTTAGTTAATCTGAGTGAAACTGCATTTAGAAAACTGCTGAGAGAAGTGATCACTGTAAGGTCAGTATGAATCCCTGGAGTTGAGTTTATAGAAGTGATCAAGCACTCTTCATGTTCTGTAGTAATGTGCTAAGATACACTGTAAGTGGAAGTGAAATATATTATTGAATTAGCGCAGTTTGTACAGAGTAAGAGTTGGTGCACTGAGTATGCTCGCAAGTTAGGAAAATAACTTCATAAACAATTAAATGAATGATCTTTTTTTCCACATATTCTGCCTTTTCTCTCTCCCAACAGGATGAAAGAAGAAAGTAAGTATCATAACTTTTCTTTACTGTAGACAATGAAGAAGTTCAGTGGAACATTAAAAATCAACATTCTAGAAGGTGGAATGGTATAATGATGCAGATCTACACATTGAAAGAACTGAATGTAATCTTATAGAAGTGCTATGTATCGTTGTAAAACACATAAAATAAAAATCAATGTTTAGGTGAGCATTTTTTTTGCTGAATATGTTAGAATGTCATATAAGTTTTTAAAAGTAACCTCTTCTGCCTCAAAAGAAAAGATTATGAAACTCTGAAATCTGTTATAAAGAAAGATCATGTCAGTTGCTGTGGACTATCCAAGCACTTTTTGGTAGCTGCTAGCTTCTGTTAATTTCCTTTAACCTTCAAGCCTGAAAACACATATTTTGCCAAAAAAAAAAAAAAGCATTTTTCCACTTTTCTCCATCTCCCCTTGTATACTGGTCATATTGATCTGATCAATATTGTCTTCTCAGAATTAAAAAAAATCATTCATTAAATGAATTAAACAGTGGAAACATGATTTAATATAAAATCAAAAGATAAAAGAAACATATATGGTTTAATAGCGATGATTCAAGTAATTTGAGATATACAGTGTATAACTGTTTATGACTTCACTGTGCTGTTACATTGAGGAACATATAAATTGTTTACATTCTGAAGAGTAACAGAGTATTGTTGCATTCATAAAAACACGTGATCTTAAATTAATCATCTTCCTTCTAGTTAATGTAATAGCCCACATCTTATTATTTACTCTTAAATGAAACCAGTTATGATATCTTAAGATTCTATTACCATTGATTTCATGACACATATGCCTATGACCAAGTAGGCAGCTATGATAACAAGAATTCTTGTAACATGTTATATACAGGCTATGAAATACTCAGGATGATCCAAAGGTTGTGTGTTGTATTAAATGACCATATAGTTCATGCATCTTAGGGTGCACTATTCAGAAAGTATTATAACAATATAAGGCAATGCAGTGGGACTGTAAACTTGAAAGTGAGGATGGACAAAAGATAGGGAAGGTGTATCTGTGTTATGTCTGTACTTGGAAAGTGGAGAACTGGTTTAAGTGAGCAGCCTCTATTTTGGCATTAGGTTCTTAGCTCTTCCGTTATTTGGCAAAATAAGTCAAGTTGAGAAGAAAAGTTGCTTTCAGCATGTCCCACGGCCAAATCCATCCTCCAAGAGTTTCCTCCAAGAGATTATTTAATAGGCAGCACTTTGGACAGTTGGAGCTGAATGCTGCTGAATTGTCCGTGAAAGAGGTTCCTTAGAGATCCCTACAGGAGTCAGCTGTCAGCTTCTTTGCTTGATCTTTCTTTATCGTCTCTTGTTGTCATTGTTTTGTAAGATTATTTTGCCATTCAGTTTGCAATTTATAAAGCAATTGTTTAACCTCTGCTTTGCCAGAATAAACTGCATGTTTTCATATTTATCTTTTCTTAGCAGTCAGAACATGGTAGATGAATCTGGCAAACTGGAGATCCCACCAAGGTAAGTAATCAATCAAGTAATTAAAAAACCCCTAAAACCTTCAGAAGCTTGCAATCCAACACAAATTTGGGGATCTCAGAAGAAAGTTTCTTATCAGGATGAAATGATCTAATTGAGTTCTGTCAGCTAGAAGAGGGAAAGGCATCTCTCCTCTGAGGGGTTATCCAGCCAGGCCAGATAGGTGTCTATATTTGAAGGGTGATTTTGCAGAACCTCATAAGAACACAGAACCCTCTGCTCTCAGCCAGCATAAAGATATTAAGCTACAATTACTTAACTGCTATTTTAAGTTAGTATCCTCCCTTCTTCACTTCTTTCCTTGAAAATGTACTGATTTTGTCTATATGTAACCCATCTAGTAAGGAATGAGAAAAGAAATCCTTTCAAGTCTTCTCACTTGCTATATCATTGGTGAATAAATATCATTTAGAAATTATTTCTATTTACTTGACATTGTTTACCCTGAAAAGATTTTTCTGGTCTGCCTGTGCTCTGCTAAGAAGATTTTTTTATTTTTTTTTCCAAAATGTATTCATCCTGAAACTTGTTTTCATGTCTGTGTGTCTGCAGAAATATATATTCTGTGTCAATGATGTGGAAGGTAAGATTGTGTTAAAATCATAGGTGGGTGAACAAGGCCTACTTGCTTGGTCTGTTGTCCTGAAATGTTACTATGGAAACCATGAAATTCTGGCTTCCTACCAAGTATATAAGAACATTTTAAAAAAAAACAAAACCAAAACACTCTTTGAATATTTCTGCTACTGATGATCCTTTCTTCGACATAAATGAAATTCAGTCAAGAGTTCACAGTGAGCACTGGTAGATAAGGATGGACAATGAGTAAATTCTAGTTGCCATAAACAATTGTCCTGTGTTCAGTCTTATGTATTTGGGTCAATAGATTGCTTAATCATAGATGAAGCAAGAATTGAAAACAAGATAAGGTTTCTACATGGCTTCTCTGGACTTAGGGATGTTAAATTCTGCACTAAGGGAAAACAAAAAAACAAACAAACAAAACTCTTAAATTTAATCAACATCCTTTTTAGTTTTAACCATCCTTTTTAAGCCCGAATCTTCTTAGTTTTGCTCAATTCAATACTTTGCTTCCTCCATTTCAAGAAGTGTCTTTATATGATAGGTATTGTATTGAAGTTGGTATTGTCTCCAGGTTCCATGCTCTTTACTATCACTCATTAGGTATTTAAAAACATTGCTAAGATCGCCTAATCTTTATATTCTGCAGGCTCAATAGGTGCAGCTCTTTCAGCCTCCTCTTGTATAACATGCTGCAATCTCTTAATCATGTTTATGGCACTTCACTGGACCCATCCCAGTATGTTTAGATGTCTCCCCAGCTGGGGAGCCCAGCTCTGGAGACAGCACTCCAGATGTAATCTCCCCAGGGTTGTGTAAAGGGGAAGGATTACCCCCACTGACCTACTGGAAAAGCTCTGCTTGACACAGCCTAGGAGACCATTAACCTTCTTGGCCACAAGTGTACACTGCCTCCTTGTGTTCAACTTGAGCATCCAGACACTGAGATCCTTCTCTGCAAATCTCCAGATGGTTGGCTAAAGAAATGAAATAGAAAATAATAAAATGCAACTTTTAAATATTTTTTAAAAATCCATTTTTTGGCGTATCTGTATAGCTGAAAGGACTTCCAGAAGTCTTTTGTCACTAGCAATTTGTAGATTGCAAATTGACTCGTAAGATCAGGAAAAGAAAAGGAGGAAGTTTTTTTTTTCAGTTAGTCCTTAGTTCACTAGCATTTCATTTTTCAGCCCTTCACTGCACTTGCTCCAGTAGCTCCATGTCTCATACTAGAGAGCCCAGGACTGTACACAGCACTCCAGGTGCAGCCTCACCAGAGCTGAGTAGAGGGGATCACCTCCCTCAACCTGTTGGTCATGTTCTGCCAAATGCGGCCCAAGATGCTGTTGGCTTAAATGCAAAAGCAGATTGTTTGCTTATTAATTGTCCAGCAGCAGCCCAGGTCCTTTATTGAACAACTGTTTTCAAGCTTTGGGGTTGTTCCTCCCAGTTTCAAGACATGGCATTTTCCTTTGTTGAATTTAATGAGGTTTCTCCAGAGTGTTGTCTCTCTTAGTGGCAGCACAGCCCTCCAGTTTATCAGCCACACCTTCCAGTTTTGCATAATCTTCAAATTTTCTGACACATTCCTCTCTCCTTTTGTCCAAATCATTAATGACAGAGTTCAACAGTACTCTCCCCATTATCCCATGTATACACTAAATGACTAGGCTGTGTCACAGAATGGTAGCGGTTGGAAAGGATCTCTGGAGATCATCTATTCCAGCTCCCTTATCAAGAAGGGACATCTAGAGTACATTGCTTAGGACTCTGTCCAGGTGACTTTTGTGTCTTCTTAAGGATGGATACTCCACAGCCTATCTGGGTAATCTGTTTCCTTTGTCATCTCATAGGTAAAACACTTTTTCTCATATTCAAACAGAGCTTCCTATGTCTCTGTGTATGCCAATTTTCCTTGGTCACAATCCTTTAAGACTGGCATTTCAGCCAGGTTTCCATCCAGCTCACTGTTTATTAACCTAGTCTGGACTGTGTTAGTTTTCAGTGAAGATGTTATGAGAGATAGTGATAGGTTGTCCTCCAACTTATTCCTAGGAGACTATTACTAAGTGAAGCTTAGTATTCCTGGTAGCTGAGGTTGAATGGAATAGATATAAGGGAGGGATGAAGTGAGTAGGTTTTGCATTACTATCCCAAATCTATTAATCTAGAGGTTTTAAATATGACTATGAAACCCAAGTGAATTGAACTGGTAGTCACTTTGTTTAAATAGAAATTATGATAATATTATATATAAAGTACCCTCTTGCCACAGAGCTGAAGACACTGTAGAACATCATAAAAATACAATTAGAGTAAAAACATAATAAAAAAACAACCCTCATTAAAATTCTGATAGTTTTCTGGCACTAATATATAGAGTTATAAGAAGCTCAATATAAATGACAATGTGAAAAGTAGTGAATGAGATATATAAAGTCTCAGACAAAATCAGTGTGGCTTGGGCCTGTCAGTTACATGATATACTCAATCAACTACAGGATTGTTTTCTGTTTCTCTTATGAAGTGCTTTTACTTGCACCAACACTGAGTAAGTTGAAATTGCATAAATAAATATGTCAGTGTGAACCATAGATTGCAGCAGAGCATCCACACCAGGAAGAACTTTTTTAAGGGCTTAGTCCAAAATCTAGTAAAGTCAGCAAAAGGATTTCTGAAGTTTTTGGATCAGTTTCTTTTGAAGAACCTGGCTCTCTAACAGATCATGTCATGTTTGTGGTGAGAAGAGAAATTAGTCTTTTTTTTTTTTTCTGTAGTTAGTCTGTTTTTTTCATTCAGGGCAGGGATCTACTTCAGCAGTTTTATTACTACAGTGTACACAGTTTTCCATAGAACCTCTTATACGTGTACTGTAAAAGAAAATTAGATTTCCCACAACTGACTGGAGCTGTGTGAAACTCAGCAGTTTCTATTCAGAGACTGCAGTGAAATCTTTTATGTAGTTAAGCACCTGACTGAGATTTTCTTTGCCTTTTAGGTTCTTTAATTTAAAAAGAATCTGCCAAATCTATGAATTTCTCGTTATTTTTTCTCCAAACTATAAATTAGCTATTTAGGCATACTCTTAGGTAAAGAGAGTCCACATGTGATAATAGAAATTATTTTTAATAGAGTTTTCTTGTTGGGTAGATTCTTGACTGATTATGGAATAGTGCTGGTCTAATATTTCTGTATCTGATTTTCCAGATCTTACTGGCAGTATGCTAGATCAAACTGATGAGGACCGTTGGTGTGAGATGAAAAAATATATTCACCAAATGACAACCTAAGATATTTGACACACAGAGAAGGAAGGGAGGAACATGCATGCTTTATTCTTCCTTCCAGGGAGTGCCACTTGATTAGGGAATATTGACAAGCATCACAAGAATCACACAGTATTCTTATATATGAGGTACTCCCTTGCCACAAAGCTCCAAGCACTGTAGAACACCATAGAAATATAATTAGAGTAAAAGCATAATAAAAAATCTACCTCACTGACATGAATTACACTTACTAGAGTTAGGAAAATTAATTGGGACTCATGATTATGTAGTTCTCTGCAGTGAGTGATGAAGAGGGTAGAGAGAGAAAACAATTATTGCAAAGCTGAGAAGGGCCTGGAAAGCAGGACAAGGGTAAACACAAATCTTAAGAATAGAATGTTTTAGGGAAAACTATTAGATTACGAGAATTTTCAAACAAGTTTGTCTGCAGCAGAACAAGTTAACTCAGATTAGAGAGGGAATGTGGGAAGAGCATTTTATTACGGATATAGCACACCACTTCCATTTACCTGACTCTGAAAGGAGAATATGCTCTTCCCACTGCTTCTGACTGTTTTGTTAGTTTAAATGTGATAAAGACTGTGCTAAAGGTCTAAAGCCTGTAACACTTCTTGAAATGGATTTGAAAGTATGTCAGGGGGTTGTTCCTTTCATTCTTTCTTTTATTAAACATAGAAAATTACACATAATTTCCACTTTGTTAAAATATTACATTTGTAAAATGAATATTTGCAAGTTGAGGAAATCTTAGAGGTAAGGTCTGTCCTAATTTAATTAGTCCTTTTGTTTAAGTATCAGTATAGACTTTTAATATATAATTGGCCTGACAAGTTTGTGATCTGCAAGATGGATCATGCTGTAGTGCTACTATCTCAGAGTCATATTATTGCAGATGCAGTTTTATCTTTTAAGTGTAGTGTAAAAAACATGAGGATGTTCTTTGAAACATGAAATAAGCCCTCATTAAATTGGTATCATTTATAATTTACATTAAAAGAAGTTGGATAGGCTAGAAAAATAGTAATTAATTGTGTACTTGAAAGTAGAAAATACAGAATCACTGTTAATTTTTAGAGCTAAATTTTGCCAACTGAATATTTTCAATGTGTTTTATTCTGTGTATCTGTGTGTGTGTCTGTGTGTGTGTAGCACAGTCTGAGCCTAAACATTATATCAATAAAAACTGAGTCATATTCTTTTTCTTTCATGTAATAATATCCAGGGACAGTTACAAAGACAGTTGTTTGTATGAAAACAGGATATGGCTCTGCTGTCTTCAATTCTGTAGTAAGGATTGTCGAATTAAAGTCCACAACGGCACTCAAGAAATCAGTTTATAACCAAGCGGAAGAGTTACTGGTGCTTATTAAAGAAGAAAAGTAGGAAAGCTAAGTAGTGAAAACAGGATCCTCCAATAAGTATTTGCCAATAAAAATAAATATTTAGATTTGAATGTAGAAAACATGGGAACCAAAAAGACAGTGCTGCCCCTGATATATTTTGCAGTGCATTTGTTCATACTTTCTCTTTTAATTACAAAGTAAGAGTCATTGAATTATTATCTTCAGATTTGAAATGTTCTTAGCAGAGATAAGAAGAAAATGAAAAGATTTAAATGATGCCAAGGGCAAACAGTACTTACACAGAGTTTGGATGAAAAAATAAAAGACAGCTCCCAGAAGTAGACTTTTTTTTTTTTTTTATCAATTTGAAATACACTTAAACTTGTTGAGAAGGATATGTGAGTTCCCAGGGGTGGCTCTTAACTTAAGGACCATTGGGTCCAGCACCCTTGAGAAAATTTTTAGGTTTCACTTCCTTTATGTGCTAAGCACACAGCAAAGATGTGCTAACATGGATATAATGTGATAGTGCTAAGCCTAGCAGCACCACAGCATACCAGAAGTGTGCACACAAAGTAGAGTTCACCCATATTATCTGTAGGAATTTTCCAGGTTGTGTCCCAGATTTCAAGGATGAGTCAAGGTTTTCATTTGGAAATAGCATTTTTTTCTTGAGCTTAACACAAAAAAATAGAAAGTGGGAGAAAGTTATTGGTCTTAGCATCCTGTCTGCCCTGTCATTTTGCTAAGGTGAGTGTGAGAACTTATTGTATAACTGTATGCTGCAAATCTGCTTTTTATGATAAATGTGAATAAAATAGATTTAAGATCCTTTCCAACTGAAAAGTATTAGAGAAGCCACTGCAAGCATTTGTATATTTTGCTACTCTAAACTGCCTTTTTCATATTAAAACAGTGAGATAGAAATTATTAAAAAATTTCCTAGAAAAAAATAGCAGTTCACCTTTTCTAATAGTCATTAAGCATTTGCAGAAGTTAGACTTGCCAAATTAAAGGTGAGAGGTGTGTTTTGAGGTATGAGGGTTGTTAGGTAACAAACAACAAATTCAACAAAGATTGGTAGAAACTTCTGCTGGTGGAAACTTCTATTGATTCATTACAGAAAGAAAAAAGAGACCTGTCTTCTGCATCGTCTCTCACTGTGTTAGGAGAGTTTGAAGATCTGGACTTAATTCCCTGCTCTGCTTTACATGACTTTGTCAAGCTACATTGAACTACATAAAAATTCTGCTTAGTATTACGATGCCTTAGAAGAGTTTGTCTTTCCCTGCATACAGACACAAGGGTGATGTCTCCACTATTCTTCTTTGCTATTCTTTCATATAGAGGCATTCAAAATCTCCAGATAAAATCTTGAAATTTTTAATCTCAATAAAATGCAGAAAGTTAAATAGCTCCAACTGTGAGTGTTACCCAAAACAAGTACAGTGCAAGAGCTGCTAGAAATAGCCAGCTGGTCTATTGAGGATGGAGCATCAAAGCACGTCATTAAGATTGCCACATAATTGTGAATAAGTGCCTTAGTTTAGTCTGGAGGACCTTCTGCCATCTTTTATTTTTTTAACTGAGTCATAGCTACAATATATTGGCATTGTTGTCCTCATAGAAAGGAAGTAGAATAAATATTTTTAGACAGCATGCAAATGTTAAAATCTTGTTTATTTCTCACCTGTCAGAAAATATTTCAATGATTTCTGTTCTCCATTGTGGAAAGCTTTTGGCACTAGTTTTGTCACTAGGGAAGAAGATGAGCTGTTAGGGAACAGGAGAGAAAAAACTTCACTGACTTCTCTTTTATAGCTAATTCAAGCACAGTTAGAGAATGTAAGCTAGGCTTTCTAACCTAATAGCAAAGGCATACATCTCTACCACAAGGGGAAAGTTCTGTGTACTCACACTGTGTTTTACAAAAAAACACCTACAACACAAACTTTTCTTGAAATTGGAACCACAAATCCATGCTCATTTTTTCCAAAAAAAATCTCTGTGCTAAGTATCTTTACTTTGTCTTAGGTATTTTATTTACCTAATTGAAAATGAAGACATGGGTATTTCAGATGCCTAATTAATCTGGGAGAGATTAGAATGGTGTATCTATCTCTGTATTCTGAGTGATTACTGGAACCTGTTATAAATGTTACCACTGCTAATACAGCCACAATATCCTATGAGAATTCTGATATAAGAAGATGTAAGTACTTATACAGAAAAATCTGCGTAGGTACTTGGGACTCAAAATATTGAGCTGTGCTTTCATAACTTTGAATAAGTATCAGATTAAATGAAAAATAATAATATGGTAATATAAATAAGTAATTTTAATGTAAATAACTTATTTTTAGCAAAAACACATTTATACCAAAAACTGAGCAGAAGGTTTCAAAATCATCAGTTCAGTTTAGGCAAACAAATTCTTCCTAAAACTTATTTTCATAGAATCATAGAATCCTTAAGGTTGGAAGTGAACTTTAGGGATCATCTAGTCCAACTCCCCTGCATATGCAGGCTCATCTAGAGCATATGGCACAGGGCTGCACTCAAGCAAATTTTGAAGATCTCCAGAGAAGGAGATTCCACAACTTCTCTTGGCAGACTGTTCCAGTGCTCTGTCACCCTCACTGTTAAGAATTTTTTCCTTAAGTTCCTGTGAAACTATTGGTGCTTCAGTTCGTGACCGTTTCCTCTAGCTCTGTCAGTGGTCACCACTGAAAAGAGTTGGTTGGTGAGAGCTGGTAATATATGCTGAACACAATATATGTCAAATGGATGTCACCACAAGCTTTTAAAAAGCCATATTCTGTCTCCTTATACAGTTCATCCTGGTTTATTTGTTTTATGTGTATTAACCGCAACAACTTTTAATTATATATTTTATAGTTTTATTGTTCCAAATTAACTTATTCTCTGTGCATGTCCTGTTAGGAGCAGAAACATTAGATATTGTGTCTGGGTATTAATAAGATTTGAATTCCATTTCTAAGTGGTTGTAATGATTTGATGCTTTGATACTTAGAGGGGTGCCTACTACAAAGGCAATGTTTACCAGTTGCTACTTTGAAGCTTCATTAAATTCACTAACTCACTGTTGTGATCTGAAGGAATTTTTTCAGGTGTTATTCAGTCATGTAGTCATACTACATTTTGGATGAGTGTATTTTTGAATTAGCTAACAAGTAATACAGAGATATAAGTGAAAACACATAGTAAGACAAGAATTCTTGTGCAACATTTCAACAGTATTTCAAAGCAAAATGTGTGAAAATTAAAAACATGTTACAGCAGGGTGGTTATAAGAATTCATTAAAATAATTAATACATGAGAATATTTGGCTAATTTCTTAAAAGAAAAGAAGTTACAAAAAAAAGCTATTGATTAAATATTTAACTTGTAGTTCAAAAGCAAAATATTATTTACAAAAAGATAGAATCTATTTCTTAAGTCCAATTTCAGTGAACTGGTTCATTCCTTGCATAATTTTCAGAATATGATTAGTCCTACTGCTGTGTAGTGATTACAGAGTCATATGATTGAACTGTAAACACAGGATTATATATTTTTTGATGAATAAAAATCCATTTGTCTGGATTTTATTTTACAATAATATTCAATAAAGCCCAAGCCTTTTTCTGTTGCCAAACTTTGTCGAAAGGTAGTCATTCCTGTAGTTAGAACTGACTTTAAATCTAACTTTCTTTTGTACAAAAATCTGAATTTAGTGATCTAATATTTTCCCCAAATTTTACCAAGCAAAATATATATTTTTTTTTACCTGTAATTACTACTCCTTTGCAAGGCAATCTCTGCCCAAGATATATTACTTTCTCATGTACTACAAAAATCCAAAAGTATGTCAATATAAGTTAGAACACAAATAAATATCACAGTGCCAGGAAAACTGATACGCTATTTGTCCCTAATTAAACAGAATGCACAAATGATCAAATAACTTGGTAGAGCTGGCAGAGAACTGCTTTTCATAAACATAAATATGAAAAAGATTTTTTAAAAAAATTTATTCTGAATGGGTAACTACAAGTAATATGGCAGGTGAGAATTTTCCAGAAAATATTTCATGAAAGGAAGAATAGATTACCATCTTTTCCTTCCCTCTCTATATCTCTTTTCTCCTTGTAAATATCTTCTTGATACATTGTATATAAGACCAGATTTCTTTTTGAAGAAGTAGCCATCAAGCTGAAAACAAAGTTTCTTCTGAAGTGCATTCTTCTCATTAGCTGTACAACTTAAGAATGAATTCCAAGTATGTTTTAAAAAAAAGACAAATTCTTCATGCTCTAATTATTTTAATGAAGTTTTACATTACTATTGGCTTTCATTTTTGTTTTTCTTTTTTCATTCACCTGAAACATTGAAACATACATTTCCTATCTCTGGTTGCATATATGCAATCTAATAAGCTTGTTCATTTTAAACCTTAAGATTGATTTTCTCCTTTACTGATTTGTACAAAAGTGTAGGAATATTTAGATATTA
Organism: Nothura maculosa; assembly: GCA_032353885.1. Lineage (NCBI taxonomy): Eukaryota > Metazoa > Chordata > Aves > Tinamiformes > Tinamidae > Nothura > Nothura maculosa. The sequence goes on along the minus strand of JAUBOD010000981.1, from coordinate 2,295,690 downwards.
CTAAGAGGGATATAGCAGGAAGTTTCTGAGGGTTGGCTGTTGGTATTTTCTAGGAAAAGCCACTATGACTACAAAGCAAAAAGACAAAAGATAAGAAAACTTTCTTAGTAATTACAGGCATTCTTAATAATAATATGCTATCGGTAAAGTCTTGGTGGCTTTATTTCTGAAAGGAAAGTAGAGAAAATAGCAGAGCAAATCGATAGTACTATTTCCCTCACAATTTTACATCAAGACATCAAAAGATAGAAATTATCATGGAAGTAGGCATGTGTTTCTCACTTTCATAATAGATTCTAGGCTGAAAATTAGGAAATGTGGCTTTGAACTTTCTCAGTCTGTAAGAGCCTAGCACTTATGCTGTTATGCTTCTAACTTCCTGAATAAGCTCAAAATCTCTCTGGTATTACATAAAATGTAGGTGCTGTCATGATGATGGCTCTTTCAGTGGGCTTATTTCAGAAGGTGGAGGGAAAAAAAAAAAAAGAGCCTTCCATCTTTAAAATCCCAAATACAAAAAGTACAAATTCTGAGTTAAGTGCCTAAACTCTAGAATTTCCATTTAGCTAACTGGCTGCTCTGTTCTCAGTGTGAATTTGTTTGTGTGATATATTCTGCTAAATTCCTAATCCTTTATACACAATGTGCAATGCACCTATTCAAATAATTCCAAGTTTTGCATTATTCTTTACGTACCAGAATCATAGGGATGATACTTGCAAGTGCCACAGGTTTATTGGCTGTAATTGATGAGTACCTTTTGACAATGACATTTGGTATCAAAAATATTTGATTGTGCCTTTCAGAATTTCACAAAGAAGTGATGTCTGATATTCAGGTGTTTTTTTGGACCTGATCCTTTTTTACAGATCCACTTTTCTATCAATCTGATGAAACATCTATGTCATTTACTGAGAAGCTCTTGCTTCATATCACACCATAGTCTATTGCTAATTGCCAAATCCTCCTAAAGCTAAAAGTTTAGAACCATTTCTGGCCAGTAATCTCATTTCTGTTAAGCTTCAAAAATCTCTTTCCCCACAAAAAGCGTACATAGATAAAAACATCCTTTACTGACATCTTCTGAAAACAAATGTAGGCATCACGTTATTGTTTCCATAAGCAGCTTCACTGTGCCTAGCTAGTCAGCTACAGTAGTACTCACAAGAGATGCCATTAAGTACTCCACGTAATTCGTAAGTATTCAGGTTACAGTCTTGAAATAGCTTCTTACCCTTTCACTCCTCTTAAAGAAGCTAATAACTCTGAATGCAAAGCCCAGCGAAATATTTTTGTTTGTCACTTCAATCTGGGTAATTTTTGCTCTTATGCTATTCTGAATAATGAAATGCTGGTGGCTGAAACACTGATTAAGGAAAATACTTCCTCTTTTTCTTTCTCCTGATCTTACGGGCCTGTTGGCAATCTACAAATTGCTAGTCATGCTCTAAAATATTCTTTGTGCTGTACTGCTAAGCTCACAAACTAGATTAACTTGAAAAATGTTTGAAAATTACATTTGATTATTTTCAGTTACATTTTTTGAGCCAATGAGCTGGAGAGCAGCCGTAAAAAGATGGAACTTGGTGTCTTGGTGAACAAAAAGTTCTTTTTGGTGAACAAGGAAGAAATATGCCTTTGTGGCAAAGGCCAAGGTTTTAGGCAGACCTTTGTCAGCAGATTGATGGAGATGATCCTTCCCCTCTATGCAGCCCTGATGCGGCCACATCTGGAGTGCTAACTCCAGTGCTGGGCTCCCCAGCATAAGAAATATCCAGACAAATTGAGTCCATCGAAGGGCTACAAGGATGACTGTTATACAAGGAAAGGCTGAGAGATCTGGGCCTGTTCAGCTTGGAGAAGATAAGGCTTGGAGGAATCTTGTCAATGTTCATAAATACCTGATGTGATTGCAGCACACCATGGGACTGAAACACATTCTCTCAGACTCTTCTTTTGCCATATGTATGTTTGCATTCTATAATGTGAGACACATCATATCATGAAATGTTACCACAATTATCTTATTGACCAACAATTCATTAACAGGTGAATAACACAAAGCTAAGAGAAAAAAAGATGATTCCTTATTTTGTTGTTTTGTCTCTTCAGTTTATGCTTGTGTTCCCCTCAGTACAATAGGCTTGTGAGCATCAATGTCAATTTGCTTATTAAGTGCTTTCTAAAAACTAGAAAATGCAAGAAAGACATACTTCTACACATTGAATCTTTCTTTAGAATTGAACTGCAGACACCACTGCACACAGCACCTTGTATTCTTTTCACAAAATACTCTAATATGTGTGTAGGTTGTAATAGAAGTTTATTTCACTCATTTGAAATATCGTTGCAAGTTGGGTTTCTGGGAATGTTCTGCATGTAAGTTAGAACTAAATTGTTTTAAACAAAATGGGTAGCAGATGACAGATTGTTCCCTGGTCTAGCTGAGATTTACTATCATTTCCCTATTAGTCATTTACTTGAATACTCTACAGTTTCGACTTTGATGTCAAGCTGTTAGTTGTGGATTTTGCTTTTTTGTTATATTTGACTCCAAGTTTTCTCAATTTTACTTCTAGAAAACTTTGTTTTTGACTATATCACTATTATCTTCTAACTCTTCTTCAAGGACATTTCCATCTCTGTTTTATCTTCCTTCATGTTTCTGTGTCCTTACATTATTCTCCAACATTTGCATTTTACAATCTTGTAAATATGTTCTGTTGCTCCTATTTTTTTCAGATATTTTCTTCATTTGATTTTTACTGAAATACGTATCAGTCTTGTCTTGAGAAAATTATTGGTTGCATCTGTGTGACTTGCATAAACTTTATCCTTTCTGGTAGTTGATGTATTCAGTATTAAGAAAAGCAAGATGATTAAGCAGGTAGAAATGGATAGGATGGAAGTGGGGTGGGAAATCTACTCACTGGAAGGATTAATCGCTTTCCAGTAACACATACTATGGAATGTGATATATGTAGTGCTTAATTTTGAATTATGTACTGAATTATCTTCTTTTCCCTTTCACCTTCTTTACCTAGAAAAGATTTAATCTGTGTGCAAGTTTTCTGCATTTGTAGAATAAAACATCTTGGTCCACAAGTCCCTTCTACAGAAAGACTAGAAACAGTCTCAACAGGTAGAGACATAGAATAAAATCTTCCTCAGGAACAAAGCTCCAAGACATTGCACCAATATATTTCTTGTACACAGTATGCCACTCTTTATTGGTATAAATGCTCAGATATTTATATGGAGAAAATAAATGTTTATTTTACTTTCTTGAGTACCAAAAATGAAGGCAAGTGTTTTGATCCCTTGACTTAACTTAGCAAAGGGCAAGGTATCTAGTAATTAACTTAATTATTATTCAGGTGAGAACTCCTGAAATTTAACTAAGACTTAATTTCCCAATTTACTTAGTGCCTTCTGCAGATCTCTAAAGGGTATAATCATATATTGACATCTAAATATCTTTGTAAACCTAGTCACAGAATCACAGAATGGTTGAGATTGGAAGAGACTTTTGGAGATCATCTAGTCCAATCCCAGTGTTACACTGTGGGATCTAACACTGAAAAACAGTTAGATGTCTTTTAAGCGTTTTAGCATACATGTAACTGAGGTTTTACAGTGAACTAACAGAATAAACAACAAAAAAGCTCCAACTCTCTATGCAAAGAGCATTAATAGCAATAATGTTGCACTTCCTTGATATTGCCAGAACATGTCCACTTAAGGACTGAAACAACCAGAACTGTTTTGTGGTGGTTTAGGCATGACAGCAAGCATCACCTCTGATATTATTTTACCCTTAACTTGACAGAGCATTAGCAGCTTAGTTTTTTTCTGAAAGGATGCAGAAACCTTTTCTAATATATTTTTTCTCTACATTCAAAAGCAATTTTTTTGGCATTAGGAAAGCTTTTAAAATTTCCCTTAAATTTCCTTTCCACGTCTGCTAACCTCAGATCTCATAGTCTATTTAAATGTATTTTTAAAATGTAGTATAAGTAAGAACTACTTTCATTATAAATGAGTTGCAAAATTAACTCATGTGTTAATAAAGATATATCTATCACCATTTATTAAAGATAAATCTATCACCAAATCCATGTGCAGTGCTGTGTGCTTCTTTCTTTTTCTATCATATCCTTCGCACTCCCAGGCCTACAGTTGGCCTGTCCACTTATGGGGGCTTTCCACAACTTGTACATGTTCATGTTGGTACCTTCCCAAGAGCATAGGCTGGGGAAATCAGGTAGAACTTGAATCAGTTAAGAATCGGGACTTAAAAGCAATGTCTAAATTGAAGATACAAAGAACACTTCCATGCTACCATGTTCAGGTCTGTTTCTTGGCTACATTCTGCTCTTAGGATTAAACAGGGATACAACAGACATTTTTATCTATTCTCTCTCCTCATTTGCCATGACTTCCTTGAAAATAAAGCCATGTGTGCATGTCAGAAAGGCAGTTTCATTTACCTGAACTGGTCTTATGGAGTATTGGGAGGAGGAGTACCTTTCTGATTTCAGGAATCAGAAAGACTGATAAATAGTCACTTCCTGAAGGTCTGATTCCAAAGAATCATCTTCTATAATATGGAAAAAAAGTATCTGTAATACCCATTACCACTAGCATTTTTATATTTGTGGGGGCTGTTACAAGAACACAACAGATACTTAACCAGCATTTTAAATATCAATAATACATTGAATCCTTCAATTTTTCTTCCTTTCATTTTCAAGCAGAATAGTCTGTAAGCAAAGGATTTTTGTTTTGCTGTGGTTCACTCACTGAGCTGTGATTATTGATACACTGTTTATTTTATGCATAAAACATATGCCGTATTTGGTAATGGACTCTCTCAGTGGACTTTCTATATACTGTATCACATTTGATGAATTACAGCAAGGCAGCTGTGGAAAAAAATAGTTCCGAACAAAGAGACATATTGCAGATTCCTCCTTTAAAACAAAATGAACTTTGACTTTTATACTGTATGCTTTTCTGAATTTTTCTTTTTTTTTCTCAGATTTTTAGTACGTGGAATGAAAATTAGAAATGAGAGTAAAGTAGCACCACAAAGCTGTTTTATTAAAGCCCCCCTCTGGCTTCTTCAAACTGTGTGTGAGCGCCCGTATATTTGCTTTATAGGATTACCCCTCAGCTTTCTCTTTCTCATGAATCTTTATGAAAACACTCTTTGCAGGGAGGAGCCCTCCTTGGAGAGGCTATAGTGGTCAAGGTTTTTGAAATGGAGTAACCTGATCCAAATTCTACTCTGCAAAGGAGTGGTTCTACTTCCTCTCCTCTTTCTTTAAAAATAGTGAGTGTGGGATCCAGTCCCACTGGATCCAGTCAAGGATCCAGTCTGACTGGAAATGTTAATTTTAAGGAGAAGGTAAGGAATTTTCCAGTGACAACATAGATTCATGTCAGCTCAAATTATTATACCCAAAGACCTTGTTACATGCAAGAGGGAATATGCTGTACTAAGATACAGAACTAAAACTAAGGATTTATTGTTAGTCTAATTATTTTTAACAGTCTCATAAAAAGTACAGCAAATAGTTGTTATCATTAGTCCAGTCACAACAGTGGTAATATTCATAAGCTCAAAGGCCTCATAAAATTAACATTTTACACCAAAAAGACTTTCTAATATCTATCCATTTTCTTTGGTATTTTGCAAACTCCTCTCTCACCCCTTTAGCTTCTGTAGTCTCCAATGTCTGTCATTGTAAAGCAGAAAGCAGAGGTCTAAAACATCAAATCATCCGCCTTCTGCCTTCTTCAGCAAGAGGTGATCAATGATGGTGGTGGCAATCTGGGATTATATTTAATGTTTCTTTTTAACAAAGTCTACTTTCTTTTCACGTGTTCCCTGCTGAAGTTTGAAAGTTGCACCATAGTCTTCTCCAGATACTAGTAACATTACAAGCCGTCATTTGTTACACAGTGACTAAGTCTGAAGAAGCCAGTGCCTTATTCACTATGGATTAGTTTTGTGGTTACATGACTGAGCTTATTAAAACTGAAACTCAACCTTATTCTCACACAGTATTTCCTTTTGAGAGGAACAGTATCAGCAAACTTCATTCTGAGATTGGTGCCATGAAAAAGGCAATTGCATATTACTGCACCATATTGTTCTGTCAAAGAATGAGAATGAAATAATTAGTCTGGGTAAGTGAACAGTGGGAAGATTAAATAAAAATGGCAGCAACTGAAATTATTACATCTTATATTTGCCACCATCTTGATTGTTAGAAGGTGGAGTCATATAATTTATTATTTGCTTGCTTGCATGATTTGCTTGGTAGTCCTGCTTTCTTGAAGACTTTGGGTTGTTTTCCACGGATGTATTACTTTCTTCATAAAATGACATTTTAAGGACATTGATCTTCAGGCTGGTAGCTGAAGTCATTGGTCATTACCTCTTTATCTATTCAGAGTAACATGTACACTAAGCACTGATGAATGATCAGATAAGTAAAAATCTAATACTCTTTAAGAATGTGTAATGTCTGAAAATCCTGTTTGGGTAGACCTTCTTTCACTTTCTGTTAAGCGGGGCTGAATGAGTGGAAGGGGGAGTAGAAAAGTTGAGTATAAGCATTTCATTTGCAGCAACTTCTGCAATATGACTTTTTATCACAACTTCAAATTTCTCTACATTAATAAAAATTCATTTAGAATCTCCTTCTGACTATGATCTCTATAGACAAAGATTTATGGCATTTAATATATTTTAAAGCTATCCCATAAAGAGTAATCTATCTTTCTAAAACTGTTTATGTAAAAATTAAAGTTAGATAAAAATTATCATGCTTTCAGTTCAGAATCATTTCTGCCCCCATTGACAAAAACAATCTGTTCTGTGGACCAAAACAAGGAACTTTAGGGAATTCTCTTAAGTGAATCTCTAGTATAAATATTAACAAAATAGAGAATAAACTCAAACAGACATCAAAGATGAGCTACATGTCTATTAATAGTGTAGCCAATTGTGAAAATGTAGATGTAACCAGGACCTTTAAAGATTGCAAGAGAGAGATTAAAACAGAGTATAGTTTTGTGATAGAGGCTATGAGATATAGTCTCATCATTAGCTTGTCACTTCCATTTCTGTGACCCAGAAATGCAACTCTTTTGGTATGTTTTAGCCTTCTATTTTTGGAAAGGAAGGGGAAGAATTCTGATGACACAAACTGATTCTGCCAGCCTCTGCCCAGAGAGTACCACAATTTTCCTAGTTCCCAAGAAGCTTCATATAGGCAGAGAAGCTTTGGAGCATGCCCTGGGTCTCCTGAACTTCCAGCAAACAAGTTTGACCTTCAATGAACTGGAATAGAGAGGTAATCCCTTTAATGTAAAGTGTAATTTCAGCAGCCATCTTAAAAGAATGTGAGCTCCAGAAGTTCATTCAAGCAGTGATTTGACCTCACAAACCTTCATATTCTATATTTGAGTATGTTGCTTTCGTAAAGTTAATGCTAATCCCGTTGGTTTGCGGTCACCTATAACACTAACTTCATTTCCACCTTCCCTTGGAATTTAGCAACTCTTCCATAAAATAGAAACTCATCCCAAATGGCAACCAGCAGGAGGCAGCAAATGTCTGTGGTCAATGAACTGCTTCAAGTTTGATGAGAATGAAGTGAGCAAGCAAATACACAGGCATCTGAAACTAATTTTTTAGAGGCTTCTCTTCAGTCAAATGGAGGTTGCATGTACATCTGATGGAGTACACTTACTGAAGAATCGTCATTGTTGTTGTTTTTCCTTTCAAATTGTGAGGAAATTGAGAAACTTTCCTCCCACCCCATGGAGGCATTCTTCAAATATCTCTTGTTGCTCTTTAGAAACAGCAGTCTTCAGGAGAAGACTTTAATTCTCTTCTCCCAAAACCCTTAAGAGAGGAAAGCTATACTTAATACAGTCCTCTTCTTCTAAAAAGAAGACAGATAACATATATGTGGATGCTACCTCATGCCTTGGGAGAGGTCTCAGACTTTTTCGCTGTTTTCCTGTCATGGCCACATATTTTCCTGATTTGCCCTCTGCCTATGCTCCATCCTTTCTTCCCCAGCTCTACAAGGACAAAGCAGAAAATGGAAGTGAATACTCGTGTGTGTTAGTTACTGTTTAATGTTTTGTGTCACCCTAGGTTGCTGATGTAATTTCTCTTAGGTATCTGAAAACGTAGCCTAAAAGAGCCAAGTGAAGTGCTAAGAGGGCAGAAAATGCTAGATATTTTGATGTCTGTGCAGCACTGGAACAAGACCAGCTCTCTTTTGATCAATCAAATAGGCTTATAATGACTTTGGTATGGAACTTAATAATGTGTGGTAAATCCAAGATGGACAATTAACATGTGCATATAAAAGAAACTTATTCGGACTCTCACTGTAACCCTAATTCTATATTCAGCCTGTAGGTAAGGTAAGTTAATTAGATAAAGTGTAAGGTAAGGCAGTACAGCTGTGCTCAACAGTTCAAAGACTTCCTTCATTCTCTTACTGCTCTTAGAAGTTCTTTCTAGGTGATGTGACTATAAAAGCTTTGCTTGTGCTCCTTGGAATACATTAGGGAGAAAAAAAATCCCTGTAAGTGCTGGCTTGGCATTATATTGGTAATAAACATGAATTCAAATCTTGATTTATTTTTTTCTTAATCTTTGTTCTCCCCTAATCTGACAAAGTCACTAAACTCCTGTTATCTTCATTCCAAAGATTTTCCTGGCTCAGAAAAGACTTCAAATTAAGAGCTTTAAATGAAAGCATGTGCTGCTCATTAGCTTGGCTCCTGGCACACCTGTGCCATTCTACTGTTTTAGCAGGCCTTTGCTCAGACCACGCTCCTAAATATCATTATATTAGCTGTTGCTGGTGCTCTCCTTGATTTAGTGTAGAGGAAGATGGAACTGACTGAGTGAACAGAAAGAAAAGTCTGTTATTTTGAAAGGTGGGGAAAATTACTTTCATGTGACTAGTTTAATATGCAAGAATACTGGAAGGGGGGGGTGGAGAGTGCTTTTTTTAAAAAAAAAAAAAAAAAAAAGATTTTTGCAGAAATGAAAACTACTATTTTAAGACGGCCGATTGATTTTACAGGCTCCACAGTTAACTGAGCATTTATGGCTTCAGCTATAATTATTATGGCTTAAAATACAGTTGTTTATAACTTAAATTGCTTGTTGCCTGGTTCCTTATGTTTTAAAGGTAAAGAGGTAGAGATATGTCTTTAGATACCTAAAGACTGAGTAATTATGGTATGTAGTTGATGAACAAGTGCTTTTATATGTTTCCTTATCCCATTCTGGGGAAAGTGTTCAAGCCTGGCAAATTGTTATTATGTAGAGTCTACATGTTTAGCTTAAATGAGATTATCTTGCAGACATTTAGGTTTGATTAACGCAATGGAAAGCATGCATGTAGTAACTTCAACAGAAAAAAAAAAAAAAGGAAGTAGTCTTTATGGAGAGAAGAAGTACTACTAGTTGGTGAAAGACTAGAAAGTCTTTATCTTCCACATAACTTCCACTACTATATCTTGGTATAAAATTTTGTGTATTTTTTTTTGTGAACAAAAAGAAAATTTTAATAATATAAATAAGTGTTGGTTGCAAGTTTGGTTTTGTTCATCATTTAGCATCTGTGCTTGTTCTAAACTATTACTACAGTACATTTAACTTCCTCCTGTCATGCTGCCTTTTTCAAGGAGTTCAAAGAGAAGAAAAAATACTTAAAATTAATGAAATAACTTTTTCTTCTTTCCCAAATAATGTTTTAAATTTGTTAATTTTATCCCACATTCAAACTTTAACTGAAGTTTAAATTAAAAAAAATATAAAAATGTTTGCATCAACAAAATTACTCATCAGGATGAAAATAAATGCCTGTAGAACCTGTGAAAATAACTGCTTAATACAGTTTATAGTGGGAATCCTAAATGCATGCTTCAACAAGATGCTATCCCATAAGGCTAGATATTTTATTAATATCCGTCACTCACAGAGCAGAGTGAATGAATAGGACTTAATCAGCTCTGATGTAATTGCTTTGCAGTGTAGGCAGTCTAGAGGAATAATATATCTTCATGTCTCCATATAAGGATGGAGCAGTTGCAAAGACTGGAGAAAGTACTCCTCAAAGTAACAATACGAAGATCAAGAGTAGGAGGTATGAGGAAGTACCTCTAAAGGTATGAGTACTTATTTGAAATTAATTACTCTGGAAAAATCTGACTTTAGATCTTAACACACCTTTTTCTTTGCCTAGAGTCTGTTTCCATAAAATGACCTTATTAATTCACCATGTTACCAAGTTTTGTAATCATTATTATTTGCAAGTACTTTGATAGTAGAATAATGAGAACTGTGGGGGGGAAAAAAAAAACTATGAAGGAAATTAATAATTCTGTCTTCAGAGCATTGTCTGAATAGCAGGTGGTGAGTAAAGTTTGTGGTCCCCAAACAAATGATGCATAGAAAGTAAAATATTGACTAGTCAACCAAGAAACAATTGTTATCCTTTCTGAATTTATGATTTGAGTAGGAATCATGTAGAAAATAAATAGTTTATAAATGAAGATGGAATCATAACATACCTGTAGAAAGGAACTAAATAAGAATTAAAAGCAATTTAGAACTTCTTAAATTCTAAACACCTCTCATTGTGATCCATAATGAAATTCTAAACACCTCTCATTGTGACCCTTTACCAAGATCACATATGGGTTTAGGTATCAGCTTTGGCTTCTGCATTTCTGAAATGAGTTGCAGTGGGAAAATAAAATACCAGATTTGTGAGCAGGGTGGGTGGGAAGCATACTACAACTGACTTGAAGATCTATTTACCTCAAACAAATGATTTTTGCAAAGAAATCACAGATGTTCCACATTGCCCCACTTGCTGGATCTGCAAACAGTGAGGGGAGCATAGTTTGACAGACTGGAACAGTGCTGTGACAACAGCAAGATCAGGTGCCTTTGTTCAAGCTCATGGAAAGTGATTGATTGATAGGGAACATGGATAATCTGCTGTGAGGAGTTCACTCACAGCTGTCAGTGGCAAAAAACCCACAGCTGCTCTGCTCCAGCTAGGGTAGTGGTTGGTTGACAGGACTTGTTTCTTATGTACTGTAACAGCCTTTGAAATATTTGAGATAGATTTGTAGAAACATGCATTTGAGGGGATTTAATGTTCTCTTTCACTTTTCAAATGTTCCCATAAATATATTAGGTAAGTAATTGGCTTGGTTGCCATCATAGACTTTATCAGAGGAAATGCATTGACCTGAAATCCAGCTATAAATTTTGCTATAGCTTGTTGATATCTCTGTCCCTTCCATTGCTAGCTCTGGGTCTTCTCTGGCTCTCACTGTGCTTGTCTGTACTTGTTCAACATCCTCGTTTCTGGTAAAACTTCTACAGCAACTTGAGCTAAGCCTCAAACTTGTGTAACATGCTGATACTGCTTATGTCCATCCACAGGCTTCAGTACCAAGACACAAGCTGTGACACAAAGATAGCCTGAATTGGTTTTGTTTTGCAGTGGCATTTGGATCAGTTTGCGGTTAGGGTAAGTGTGAATATATGTAGTTCTCCAAGCCTGCTACTGTCTTGCAGAGATGTTAAGTGGATAATATTGTGCAGACATGTCAACTGAATTATCACATTTTAGGGGATCTTGTGTTGCAAGCAACAAGTGTGTGTGTGTGTGTGTGTGTGTGTGTGTGTGTGTGTGTGTGTGTGTGCGCGTGCAGCTTGTAACCTGTGGTGAGATTGGTGTGGGATGTAGTGATGAAGCACAGACAGAAATAAAGGTGCAGAGCCTGCCAAATGCTGCTCTTGAGTCTTTTATGTCATGGTCTAGCTAACTGTGTAGGCATTGTTTTTGGGAGGGCACAAGGGCAAGTATATGAAGAAGTGGTTAGATTTTTTTCTGACATGTTCATCTACTGCATCTTTGAATTATAAAAAGTTTCTTGCTAATACTGGTCTAACTATGGGACTTCCCTCTCCTTTGTACAGGAGAGATATGTGCACATGCACATAATTACTTTATATGTAGTGTATTCTTGGGAGGCTCCCAGAAATCCAAGCTCTGTTTCTGCTCCCTAGCAGTCAAAGGTGTTCCCTGCAGTGGTTTCCAATTACGGGTTTTCAGCTATGCTTTTATATTAAATGTGTCATCCTTCTGCAGTAACTACACACCTGAAAATGTTACTGAGACTATAAAATGAAATATTAGAGCAATAGAACAAGGAAAGGGACATATTTTATTTCAATGAATTGTTTTAATTAGGTATTTGTCTAGATATGTGATATATCAGAAAGCTCTTTTTTTCAGGAAATTTAAGTGTTATTTCCCATTTTATTCTTTGGTCAGGGGAGTGAAATGAGATTGAGAAACTTATTGCTAAATCCTTTGCCTCTGCTTTCTGAAATACTTATTCAGTTCTCATCCTCCCTTTCAAAAATAGATCTGATGCTCCCCTTAACCATTATTCTACTCCCTGCAGCTGAGACTGCGGGCCATATTTTCTTGTTTATCTTCACATGTGCCTCCCACAAAGACAGGACTCTTTTATGTTTGCTGAAAATGCAAGTATTTTCAGTTGAATTGCTTAAAATTAATGTCTGGTTTCAAATTGTTCACAGAAAGCCAAAAAAAAAAAAAAAAAGGCTTTTTTGTGTTTTTTATTTTTTAAAAAAAGCTTCCAGGTTCAGTGTAAAGTGATTAGAAAATGGCTCTCAGAACAATAGATTATGCTAAAACGAAAATAATGTAGTTTGTGGAGTTTTAAAGAAACTGAGGCAGACAACTATGTTGCTGAAATTATGGATGGAGAAGGCTTTCATGGGAGCCCTGAGAGTGCATGGATTCTGCAGGTTTGTACTGACATTTAAGAGAAATGGCACAGTTTGGGTATGTTTCTGTAAACAAATGAATTGCTTTGAGAGTAACTGTGTTATTTTTTCCTCCAATTTCCAGTCCAAATGGAATCAATCAAAAACACTAACATTTTCATAGCAAGGAGTAATTACCAGATGTAAACATTATGTAAAATAAGAGTGAAGGTGCTGAGTCAAAGAGTAGAAAAGAAGGAAGTTCTGAAGAGTAATGTTGCATTATGCAAATAATCATAAGTCTGTTATGTATACACATTAAGATACAATCATAACATTGGAGCTAGTGTTGTTGGGTTCTTTTTATTTTTCCATGGGATATTTTTCTATGCAGAGACAGTGAAGATCATCAGCTGCACACTTGAACAGCTGTGTTTGACTCTCTTTAATGAGAAATACATTATATTCCATTCTAACACATGACAGGCCATTGTTTGGATATATTTCCTAAAATACTTTGTCTGAGGCAACGAAGTACCAACATGATACCAACATGATGAATTTCATACCAACATGAAGAATTTCACCAAAATAATGGAAACTTTCATTAAGATGCAAAGAAATCGAAAGAATTACTTATGACCATTGTGCAATGTTGCCTATTAATGGGCAGATAACATGTTAGTTATATTTACTGGAGACAGATTTTTGCATTGTATGTAAATAAATAATAGCGAAAGCCAAAGATAAATTAGTATTTGCTTGAAGAGATAAACTGGAAACAAGCAGATTGTTTCAGTGAAGATCTTAACCAAGGCTACTTATCCCTGGTCACTGAGTTTCATCTACAAAATGCAACAACATCTTAGCTCTGGATATATAGAGGATTCCTGATTTCTCCTTCATCTGTTCATTTCTAAAACTGTACTTGTTTATATTAATTTTCTAGCTTAATTTGAAAACAGTAGTGAAAGAAATCATTCTAACTCTAAAATTCTTCCTGGACATCCAAAGTGGAAATTAGTGAAGCAAATTCCTTTAGGAAAAAAGAGCTTTTGGAGAGCTGCGAAAAGATACTGTATCAAAGAAATTTTTAATCACTATCACTAATTAATAATTGGTTGGTGCCATGCTAACTTTGATATTAAATGTGCTTAGAGTTTAATTCTAAATACCATGCAGTCCATTATTGTTCATATGTGTGAACATAAAAGAAAGAGATCTTGGGCTGCACACCATCAGACATTGTTTGCTGAATAGAAAAGGAAGATACGTAGCATTTGTTGACTCAGTTTATCCTAGTTAAGATCTTTCTTTCCGCTAGAGAAGATAAGGTACTCCTATAGCATATTCAAAGCTTTTCTTGGCCTTGGTGTGCATAGTGAGTGTCACTATCACTGCCTTTTTAGGCAGCAGATAGATTATAACTTTGAGCCTCTGCTCAGTTATTCTTAATTCAATCTTGAATAATAAGAATCATTTTGAATTCTTGAATAAGATTGAATAATTCTTAATTCTGGCTTTTTTCTTTTAAATGCCCATTCAGGTCCTTTTATTAAAAATATGGTTTGTTTTCATTTTATCTTTGGATCAATAATATATTTTGTGTAAAGATAATTAATTAACAAGAACAAAAAAAACAACTTTATCTACTTGATAAAACCTTCTCTTTGAACACCAATCTTGTATTCTAGAATAGGTACTTGTTAGGCAATTTTCAAATAAAAATCACAGGAGACTTTCTCTACAGGAATCAGTGAGGAAGCTGATTGAATTGTGGTAGTTGCTCAAACTCCTTTATTTAAAAGAGTTTTGCAGGTATCTTCAGTTATTTTAAAGGCTTTAACATTTTGAGGCTGGTCTGAAGAGTATCCTTAAAAGATAAAGCTGAAATAATTGGAATCCATGTTTATGAAAGTCACTTTGATACTATCAGGATATGAGTCATCCATTAGCAATAGAAGATATTAGATATGACTAACATTTTTGGATATGCTGTATTGCCTCACTTGGACTTGCACCTTTGCTGATACTTTATTCTTCAGTCTCTGTTCATTCTAGTGCCTGGGATAGGGGCAGGTGATAGCTACGACTTTTGTGGAGATTGATTTGTCTCAGGGGATTACCCTCTCCTGCTGTTTTATTTTCCTCTTCGTTAGTTATTAAAGTTAACTAGGCAAGAATGGAAAACCAATCAGAAAACACAGCTAGAAGTCAGTTTTTCTTTGTCAGCTCAAATTCCTCTGGTTAGAGACTCGGGCAGCAATTGTATGTCCCATACCTGCTGCTATTTTTTCTTTGCCTGCTAATGAATTCCTGCAAAGAGGCAGTGGCAAATCAATTAATTTCCTGCATGTGTCCCAGGTTTAGAAAGACAAAATACAAAAAGAACTAGTGGGAGGTTTTCTTTGCTGTTTTTTTTTTTGTTTGTTTATTTGTTTTCTTCCTATGTTTGATACAGTTTTAATTGCTCCCATTCGGTAATTGGAACTTTAAATAGATATTCTGTATCTTTTTGCAAGTGAACGGAGGGCAGACTGAGGAGTGGGTTATTTATTAATTACTGCAAAATGATCAGAGATGGGCCAATAGCTGATAATGAAATTTTAATCTTAGCTATTGTTGCAATTATGATAAAATAATATTCATTAACATGAAGGATGTTGAGGCTTTTTACATATTTGTACCTTTGCAAGAAAGATATAGTATTCTCTTGACACAAACATGCTGTGTTGGTTGCATTTGTTTGCAGTCATGATCAAAATCAGAACACTACTGTCTTTTTAAAATTTGCTTTCTGTACCAATAGATTATGGCTTAGAGTGTTGATATCTGTTATTTATTAATGAAGCATTAATGTCTGCTAGCCAGAGATGCATCAAAGAATCTTGACCTGAAGGATTTTTGTCTGCCAACTGGTCCATGTGCCATGTTCCTCCTTTTCAAATAAAAAGGAGTTTCCACTATGTATTACCTCTGTTTTGAACCATAGTCCTTGCCTTGTCTGGTGCAGAAATAAAGTGGTTTTTTTAATGACTCAATTCTAAAAACTACCAATTTTTAAATTCACTGATGCAATGGAACACAAAAAAAATACTTTCTGACCTCTAAATTGGCTTTGAAATCTTTAGTGTTAGTTAATTCTCCCTTCTCTGTATTGTATTTCACTTTTATCCAATCTGTACTTGATTACTTTTGCCAACTCTCAGGGTTTTTTTTTGTGGAGAATTAAAACAGGTTTCACCTCTGTTCCAGATTTTAAAAAATCTGTTCTAGTCTGTTAAAGTATTCTACTTGAAGTCATCTCTTGAAAATAACACAATAGTTTAAAGTATGGAATTCTGGAGAGTAAAGCTAACCTGTATTTTTTTTGAGAGGAAACTGCAGGGAATACTATATGAACTTATTGAATTACCTGTGAACATGCCCAGTCAAAAAAACTTTATTTCAGAGTTTGAGCTTTTGCCCCAACTCACTTGCCAGCTGTATTGTGAAGCCAGCAAGCCTGAGCTGTGTTCAATCTTATTTTTCTGAGGAGCTTGCAAATTGAATGTAGTCAAGAGTGCTTGAGGCTTCTGTTTTGCTGCAAGGTATACTGTGTAGAAATCTGAATTGGGAGACAGAAATGAGTTGCTCAGATGCAGTAAGGAACACATGAGGATTTTTTTTTTCCTTGAGTAGTCTCTCTGCTGTAACTTACAGCTAGTCCATAGTCATAAAGGTTGCAGCTATGGATGCTGTCAATGAACTGTAAATAAGGGGCTACTGGAGCAGGCTAATGTTTGCCTAGTCAGGCACGGGTGATGGCTGGCTGAACAAGCTGTTTATTACCACTGTTGTGTTGGCAGTTGACATCTCTGAGATGCCAAACATGGCTGCTTGATAACTTGTGTGTTACAGCAGCAGGTGATGATGCTCATGTGCTAAAACCCTGGATCATTCTTAGGACTATATATTTTAGGCATATCCTATGTAACCTAGATAGTTGAACCTCCATTAAATAACCTGGTGTGTGCACATGTGTCTAAATAAACACAAGGTGAACATCACAAGATATAGGTGCTATAACTTTTTTGATTTCTTTTTTCCCTCCCTTCATAAATATTCAGCCCATGGTGCAGGCTGTTGCTCAAGACTTTACAAGGAATTTCTTCTGTCTGGATCTCTAGCTAAGATTAAAGTCCACAGAGCTGTTATCATAAAAGTTATGGAAGAGAAGTAAGTGTTTAGTTTTTAAAATTGAAACCCTGACATGATTCAGAGAAATATAATTGATAATGGTCTTTAACTGAATATTTTTCTTATGCTATTGCATATTTCTCACCTATTACCTTGTGTTTAGTAGAGAAAAAGGAGAGTAATCATAATCACTCACATTATCTCAGAGAAGCAAAATAGTATCCGCATCAAAATCAACTCCTCCCCTTCTAATCTCAAGATGCAGGCAGGAGTCTCAATAGAGCAGGGACTTTTATAATTATACACACTACTTGAATAAACTGGAGTTGGAAGCACATGGAGCAAGTATTGTATGTGTCAGCATAGTATAGGGTCTTCCTGCTACTATTCAAGTAGATTTGTTCTTTCTGTCTGGATGGGATTTGTCAAATCTGGGCAGTTTAGTGAAAAACAGACTTATGGAGGAGGCCAGGAGTAATGTTTTATGGTGTGTGCAGCTCTTGTGCTAAGGAAGTGGATGGCAGGAGCTGGAGACTCAACTGTAGGTGGGTTTTTGACCTCCATGAGGCTGTGGTGTAACTTGTATGCTGGGCACAAAGGTAGCAGATTGAGAAGATGTCTATCTAGGAATGAGAAAGAGGAGAATTATAGTTTGAGCTGCTTTCAGTGACATAGATGGGATATGGGTACAGGAAGGATGTTCAGGAGACTAAATTCAAGCCAGTGATTTAATTTAATTTTATTTTATTAATTTTTTTTTTTTTTTACATCTGCACTAGAAATCTGAAAAGTAAACTGGGAGCATTAGAGTATTTGGCATCAAACGATCACAATATAGCAGGCATTTCAGAGAAGAATCAGTAGATGTTATCAGCTTACCAACTTTACAGGAATCAGTGTGCATTGGTGGGAGGGGGAAAGTTGTTATGTGTAAGAGAATGTTATAAATTCTTTCAAGTAAGTGATATACTAATGGTAAGAAAGTCCAAAAGATGCTCACAAAACTGAGCAAGAAAATAGCAGATGAGCTTCCATGTAGTTAATGTAAGTAATGCACAGAAAAATCTAAAGCTCATCCAGATATTTCAAAACTCAAAAATTTTAACATAGGGGGGAGACTTTGGAAGGCTTGCTGACACTGCTGTGATACCTTTGCCTACTGATATTCCTACAACCCCAATATTCAATAATGGGGCAATAAAAGGGAATGGAGTGGATGATAGAAGGTGGACATCTCCTGAGGGGAAAAAAGTATCTACTGTTTGGAGACAATGTGCTAAATATGTCCTTGGGTCTCGAAAATAAATATATAGCTCAAATATTGCTCATTTACTATTTTTTTGATTATGTTTAGACGACCTGTGGATCCAGTATTAGGCAGCAGAAGTCCAAACTTTGCATCACTGCAGTTTCAAATCTTGGCTGATGAGAATGTAGGGTATGGTGTTTTTATCTAAATTAAAAAGCATGTGGGCAGAATCATATTTTATGTGTTAGAAACATTAGTACAAAATGTAGACTCATTCCAAAACTTGTGTTATTGTAGCATAAAATGAAATACCACATTTTATCTGAACCGTAATGACTAGCCAAATATTTAAAGTGCACTTCAAATGTAAGGTGAAAAGCATTAATTTAAACTTGAATAGAGGATTATTTGTGCATTTCCTTGGGTAAAGACCTTGCATATTTTCACTTATTGCAGTTGATTTAATGAGTGGCTACCCAATTGCATTCTGAGCTCTCTCCCATGCTTTTCTGGATTAATAAACTTTGTGATATTTCATTAATATTCATTGTAAATTAACAATTACAGAACAAAAGGAAATGTGTTGTCTAGCATGTTCTTTCATAGTTCAAGCTTCATTAATTCAAAGTTATGTTCTTTGCAACTACGTTTTTACAATATATTGTACCTTTAAAGAATAATAGATAGGAAAATATTCTTATAGTTGATAAAAAGTCTGATAAAAGTTTTGTCACACCATCCTAAAAAAACTGTTCATATCCTCTCCATTATTACAAATATTCAAGAGTTTCTCATCTGCTATTCTATTTAGCTGTTGCCTAATATCATTTTTCCTGTTATTTCCTTGGTATTAATATTGTTGTGTTTGTGAAGGTTTAATGATACATTATGACAAAGTTGGAAGGGAAAAGATGATATCTACTATAAGACCAGCTAATATAGCAACAAAATAAAAAGCTTTCTCAAAGCAGGAGCACAAGCACCTCCTTCAGGCTGTAAGAAGTGATATTAATGTTTACAATACTTTTTTCAATAAATCTTGGTGTGTGTGTGTGTGTGTGTGTGTGTGTGTGTGTGTGTGTGTGTGTATATATAAATGCATGAAATATTTGACAGAAGACTGGGTGGGGAGTGACAGGCAGGCAGGGAAGAACATGATTGATTATAGAACCAAAAAACTTCTTCCCTCCTCCCTATTCTCCCCAAAGTATTTTCTCCCTTATTTGAATATTAATTTGATTGAGGGGAAAGGTGTGTGTGTGTGTGTGTGTATGTATGTATGTGCATGTGTGTGCATGTATACATCTGAATTCTTGTTGAAGAGTTAATCAGTGATGTATGGTTGCAAGGGAGGAACACAAAGAATAAATGTCCTATGCTACAATAGAGTAGCTATCTTCAATTTAAATCTGTGATGTTGATGAAGTAGTTCCCACTAAACCTAACTGATAATGAGAAAACATGAGAACTACAGTTACTCAGAAAATATATGGTGGTGCCCAATATAAGGAGAAATTTATTCCTCTAGAAGAAACTGGCAAAGAACATACATCTTTTAGACCTTGTTTTAAAACTTGATGGGAATTGGGAGGAAATCCTCATCCATCTTAGATGTTCTCTGTAAGGAGATGTATTTCATTCTTAAAGAATTGAGGAAACTATTGTCTCTTTTGGAAAGATATATTAGTGTAAAGTCTGTTTACAGGTGGCTACATAGATAAAAATCTTATTAGTTTTACAGAGTACAATTCTGTTGTGTCAGAAGGTTAACTGTTGTTTTGGCAAACATTCTTGACTGAGTAGTATTTCATAACTGGTAATTTGCAGCCAGCTATAGCCAGACGGTGCTTTTCTAAGGCAAGTTTAGGGCATTTCTCAAAGTTGCAAATGTGAGACAAAAATTAGATTTGAAGTGTTCTAAAGTTCTTTTTTTTTTCTTGATTCAATAGCATGCCTGATCCATAGCCAATATTAAGCATGCATATATGATAGTCTGTAGTAAGACCTATTGCAATCACCATAATGATTACTCCATTTCTGGCCTCTTGTCAGATTTAAATTTCAACTCCCAGAGCTCACTCCTTGCTTGCTCTCTTGAGAATGCCTATTTTGAGATTTTCTACAATTTTGTAACTATTTTGGCAGACTTTATTTTAAATCACTCTCTCATTATACAAGGTCTCCCTGGTGCCTGTGCAAAACACTTTATATTACAAGACACTAATGTTCTGAGATTTTTGGAGTGCCGACTAGAGGCTAAAGGTGCAGAGCTGAAAGCACGTATATGCTAAATTAAATTGTTTTTTTTTTTTAAAAAGTGAAAATGGCTAATGTGCTTGTGCCTATTTATTCACAGTAAGATTATCTAAGGCTAATTTTCAGTGAAGTTGCTCTTGAAGAATGAAATTTTGTCACCACATTACTTTACAAGCTTGTAGTTTTTATAATGGGCAAACATTAATAACTAGTTATTGCTTTCAGTGGAGAACAGGGTAGTACTTTGTGAATAGTATTTATGGATATGCATTAATATCTTGAATCTGCCTATAGACTTTACCAGAATTTAGGGATTCTGTGTTAGAGCTGTTGAACAAAAAGAAGTAGCCTAAAGCCTCAATAATCTCCATCTCCCTTGCCTTTAGGTACTTTGTTGTTATGAATATGTACTATCACAAAGTGATGCTGAAGTTGATCAAATTTAATACAATGTTTATTAATTATACTGTCAAGCTTCAAGACAAAATCCATGTCCCATTGAAATGAATATGATTTTCTTGGTAAACAAGAACTTTCCCAGAATAAGTTTGCAAGTTTTCCTTGCAATTGAAGTAGTAATATGTTTGATGGCAAGAAGGACAGATCCTAGTGCTACAGGGATCTGGTTGGTCATGGAGTCTGGTCCTTTCCAGCTGCAGGCAACAAACTGTGTTCTCTTGCTTACTGAGAGGATATAAATACCAAAGAAAGAAAGCATTGCCATTTCATCTTGTCCAAAACAGAAGTGAAAGCATCTGTTGATGATATTGATTTTAAAGAAAAACAAAACTACACCGTAATTAATACTATAACGGGAAGCTTAGGGAAAAGTAATATTTTTATATATAAAATTTGACTTATATTGTGTATTACTTGAAAGATCTGCTTGGAATGCAGTCAGAAAGTTAGAAGTATTTTAGCCAAGTGGGTTAGGGCTCTCTTCTGGTATGTGTTTTTCTAGCTGACAGAGGAAGCAATATTTCCTGTCATCCAGGAGACCTGAAACTAGTAGGCTTGGTATACCCTGTCACCTGGACAGGGAAGACAAACCCTTCAAGTTGTACAAGAGCACATGGCAACACTTATTCTGTCACTCGCTAGAATATCTTGTGAAAAGCAGAATGCTCAGGTACTAGACATCCAATGCTCTGTAAAAGCTTGACGTTTATAACTCATGCTATCCTGGCAAGGAGGTCAGCCAAAATGATGCAGTTCAGGTGGTTTGCTTTCCTGCTTGTATTTTCCTGGGAGAGAAAAAAACACTGGAAGTTGACAGTGAACAGACCTGAGGAAGAAAATGCCTCTGCCGTTCGTCCAAGATAACAGATTTGTATTTACTGATGTGCATGCTGTATGTGCATATGCAAGGGACCTTAAGCATTAGTTCACAGGTCCCTAGAGGAAGAGGACTGCCAGGAACAGATGTACATCAATGAGCAGTTCTAACAGATCACATCCTAGGAAAATCAAATGTGTTCAGCTCATAGCCAAGCATCTGGTTGCTCTGCAGGGTACCACTCCGTATAGTACATTTCAGTGTCTCCTGAGGAAAGAACTAGATTACCAGGTCCCAAATATCCATATCATACCTGTAGTTTTGAGCTAGAGAACCATTCCACCTATTACTGCCTCCCTTTTTTTAACAGTTGAAAAGATGCATAGACATATATATGTTTTTAAGAATTTGTGTTTAGACATTATTGTACGGCTGTTGCTGCAGTACTGGGGCAAGAGTGGGAGTGAAGGCTAAGAATTATGAGCCGTAACTGCAGGGCATTTGGTTGTATTGTAAGTAAATGTCTGGCTTGGCAATATCCCAGTAAGGGTCAGACTTTTGATGTGAAGTAGCCATCGTAAGGGAGTTTGTTATTCAAAACGGTTGAGCACAGAGAAATTATCAGCAGGAAAGAATCGGAATCTATTTGTGCCTCTAGGACATTTTGTTAGAAATTTGATCCATTTATGCTTCTAAAAGCTTGTTTGAAACACTAAATAGCAACAGGAAATGAGGAGAATGTGAACTGTAATCTATTGTTTTGTTTAATGTGGAATGTGGTGAATCTTGCCCAAAGCTTCCAAGACGGCAATAGGAAAACTGCTTGTTCTGTACAAAATAAAGTGAAATGTATGTTGCCTTTAACCTTAGTTTCTCCCTCAAGTCTTTAACTAAAAGAACTAATTTGAACAAGGCAGAATTCATTCATTTTATATAGGCTATAGGCTAAAAGAAAGTTCAGCAAAATTGATGAAAACCATGGCTAAAAACGTGGAGAGACTTTTTGTACAAATACTGCCTAAGCAGAGCTACTCTTAAAATATCTAGAGAGGACAAAGGCAGGGAGTATGGAATGCAAGTTAACCTCCTTGCCTTCCAAATAAAGGATTTGTTCTTTTTGAAAGAAACATGGGATTTTTGTTTGTTTTAGGGAGTTAATGGAGTCACTAGCTAAAGATATTGAACTCTGCTATGCTGAATGCTTCTGTCTTTGAATCAGCTTTTAATGCAATGAGATTAGGTTATGACTGACAGCATTTCTTATGCTGAAATATGAAGGTCTGTGTATGAACAGTAATAACATTCTTTAATCCTTTCTCTGCTACTCTCCTATAATAAATTCACTTTTTTCTTAGTGATTAACCTCACTTTTAGTTCAAACAGGTGATATTAGAAGTAACAGGAAGGTAGGTTTAGTTCAGATTTTCTCAGAATTTATCTGAAGGTATTTGTGCTGCAATCATTGTCACAGTTGTACTTTATTTACTCTTTGACTTTCTACTTGGTTCTTGCTACCCTTACAGCCGTGACGTCATGCTGCCTTTGGATGAAGCATATGTAATTTGCCAAAGCTTGCTTGTCATCTCTAGCTTGGTTGCTGATGGACCTTTATTCCATCAACGTATGCCTGTTCCATGAAGTAATATTATTAACCATCCAAAACAAGGTGTTACTGAAATTACAATAAAATGCTTTTTCCTTATCTTCATTCCTGCTTCTCTTAGAAGTCTAAATGTCTTTTAAAGTCATTTACACATTTAGTATGTGTAATCTAAATCTATAGAAATTAATTTTAAAAATATATATAAATATTAAATGTATTAAATCTAGGAATACTAGGGGATAGGTCAAAATAAATTGGATTGACAGAAATGCTGTAGCCAGTATGCGTTAAGTACCAAAGAAACCCAGTATTCAATGGGAAAACTTATTGAATTCTGGAATTATGCTGCTCTTTGCTTTCATTATGTGGTAACTAATACTTTTTATTTTCCAGTGGGTTAATGAAGTCAAATAAGTACTTCAGTATATTGGAAGAAGTAATCAGACTTAGGGCTTTGAGATATGCAGGATTAATAACACTGTCCTTTCTCTGTTTGAAAATATTCAGTTCAACTTTGAAGTATTTCCAAATTTGAAACACTGAATAATCAGCAAGCAGTTATAACAGGGAAACCTTTAAATGTGTACATGTGTGACATAGATCTCTTGTAATTAGGGAGCTCATATATAAATTCCTCAGAACATCGTATCTTATGAATGATTCAGTGCAACATGGAAGCTATCTCTTGGAATTCATTGACTCTTCCATTGACAGGTATTCTGTCATGCCATGAACTTTCTGCTTACAGGATAATGAAAAAAAACATTGACTTGGGACATAATTGATTTTGATAAGAAACAAGCTTAAGAAACTGAATAAATAGAATAGTAGTATTCCAAGACTGCCCAAATAAAATGAGATTTATATAATTGCAACTTTTCAGGAGAAAAGAAATGCAAAGAGGAGGGAGTTAGTCAGAGATAGGGAGCTGTCAGAAACCTCTGACACACATTGTTGGAGTTAGTAAACTTATGATGTCCGTCCTTGAATGACTTAGGGGAAAAAATTCTGTCTTTCAAAGAAAGAAAAATGCTGAAGGTTGCTTTGAAATAAAACCTTAGACACAAAGGACTGAATACTATTTCTGAAAGAAACAGAGATGTTTCCTTCAATCAAGAAGCGATGGTGCACTTGGGCCTGCTGTTTTAGCATCAGGCTCTGCTCCTAAACCTTTTTCTACACAGTTTAGTTGGAGATGTCCCATGGTGGAAAGCTTTCACACTTGTTCTTGAGCCTTCTGAATGTGAAGCATTAAGTAAAACACATATCTTTAAAATATTTAAATAAGTGTTGAATCCTAAAAAGGTTTCAATATTGTTAAATTTGTTGTTGAGTGCAGCTCACGGGAGTCCCAGCTTGTAAAATGGATAACAGATCGAGAAGTCTGCAAGCCAATCTGGGTCTATGAAGCAGTCAAAGGCAATGCCCAGATGCAGTTCTTGTTGATAACTGCCTGTGTTTACAGCTGAAAACTGGCAGTCACCAATCAAACACTGGTGTGATGAGATAGCAACATGCCTGAAGAATTGGCTGCTAGTCAAGAGCCAAGGAGATTTTAAGGTAGGTAGCCTCAGATTGGCTGAGCTTAGTACAGTGCTTGGATTCACAGCACTCAAGTCTGTAAATTGTGCAGCAGTTGGAGCTCAACAAGGTGTGAGGCAATAAAGTTCAAAGGTGGCATAGTTTTTTTTGTGTTTTTTTTTTTTTTTCTTGAGTGGCATTTTCCAATTGTTTCAATACCATGCTATGGAAAGAAAAATGTAGGCAAGTAGTACATTTCTAGCAGTTGATGAGGTATAGTTAGGTCCAGTGCAAATTGCCCAAAGTCCACACTATCTAATACAACATACTACCTAATATAAAATCTAGAAGCACCAAGAAGCTTATAGTATTTTTATGGATAATTCCCTATTTCCTGCTGTTTTATTTTCATACTTTCCTGAGACTAGCTATTATGTTTGTTATGAATTATTGGTTTAATATCTACTGTGTACTTAATAAACAAGGTCTCTGGTTAATATTATTTTCTTATTTTTATCCTTGCACATCAATGCAATCCACATCAATGCTTGTGGTATGATTAGATGCAGAATTTTTCTCAATGTAATATTGTAATATTTAAAGCTGTTTATTTTTTATATTTTCACCTTTTGTTTATAAATAAGTGATTTTTGTTTGCTCAGCGTCAGAATACAATATTTATTCCACTGAAGTTTCATGTTCAAATTATTGCTCAAAATCTATGAAAGAAACTTCAGCCTCCTCCATGCCTTTATGGAAAGAAATGTTCCCTTTCTGATTTCACAATGTATTATGGCATCATTTGAGAAATGAAGGCACTAGAGATGAGTTGTTTCATATATGTGTTTATACACACACATACACACACACACACATACACACACACACACATACACACACACACACATACACACACACACACATACACACACACACACACACACTTAACTGTCTTCAAAAAAAAAGTTAAAATGAAAAGTTAAAATGTTCTGGCCAAAGTGTTAAAATCCTATTTGACTGCTAATGCATCTGTAAAAGGCTAGGAATTAATTTTTTTCTTGTCAAATTGCCTGATTAATGTGAAGATATTTGGTAGCTGCCTTGTATTCAAAAATCTGATTTAGAAACTATAAGGAGAATGAAAGTCTCTGAAGTGTGGAGTTGAAGAAATCTTATTGTATTTAAGCTTTTTCCCTTCAGAAGCTGTTTTCATAGTTTGTTTTTTCCTTCTTTAGAAACACAGGTACTACTCTCGGACTTTTGAAGAACTTCTTCTGATGGCAATACAGAAAGAAATCATAGGGTACAGTCCATCAACATGTTCCGCGGCTGGTGTCATCGCCATAACTTTGTCTTTGATAACAGGAAGCCTTATGGGGCACCAACCAGACATGATGGCATCCAATGAGGTCCATCCTTCTCAAAGAGGGAAGAGGACACTGGGTCAGGAGCTGGCTGGCCTCACCAAGAGGGCTTTAAACTAGATTGGGGGGGTGAGGGGTGAAATCCGTGGGGTGGCAGATGAGGTGGTGGCTGATGGTCCATCACATCATCCACAGCAATCTAGTGCTGTGGCCTGTGAAGAGCCCTCTAGGACTAAAGAGGCCAAAGAGCAAAATACGGAAACTTCTGAAAGCCCGCACAGTCAGGCTGCAGCTGTCCCGACAA
>JAUBOD010000981.1:2257287-2268973 GCA_032353885.1 Nothura maculosa | reverse complement strand
GTGCCACATGCTCTAGGTGTGCCTGCTTGAGTGGGAAGGTTGGACTAGATGATCTCTAGAGGTCCCTTCCAACCTTGTAGACTCTATGATTCTATGATTCTGGTATAAAGAAGAGTCTCAGAAATTAAATCTTGAGGGAATAAAGTGAGCGAATTATTGAATTTTAAGAGATTTTTCAAACTTATGTAGCTAAATGGATTTAACTTCCATAGCTACTCTTGCATTTACTGACCTCTCATTTTAACAAAGTTCTAGTTTCACTGTTGTCCCACTTGTCCAATTCTCACTTTTTTAAGGCAAGCAATTAATGGAGTTTTGAAGAAAAATCTCTGTTTTGATAAACTTCGACAGACTGCATTTATACTTCTTGATGACTATGAAATTCTGGAAAGAATTTTAAAGGTGTCAGACATTTTTA
This sequence comes from Nothura maculosa, assembly GCA_032353885.1. Classification (NCBI taxonomy): domain Eukaryota; kingdom Metazoa; phylum Chordata; class Aves; order Tinamiformes; family Tinamidae; genus Nothura; species Nothura maculosa. Next base: position 2,268,555 of record JAUBOD010000981.1, on the reverse strand, counting down.
TTGCTTCAGTGCTTCCTGTTATGTCATTCCTCTTGTTCTTTTGAGTTTTATTTCATCATATTGCCCTCACACTACTCTGCACTTAATGCCTCATGCACTCTCTCTGGAATTTTCCCACCTCTATTGCCATGAATTGTGTTAAAATGTGGAAGTCCCACTAACAAAGCTGCCTGTTTCTTTGATCTTGTATTTTTAAATCAACAGAGATTGTGGATTTTCTTTAAATCTCCAAGATAGCAAGTTCAGTTTCATTCATTGGAGCTCTGCTGCTATTTTTTCCGTCACCATAATATTTGATCTCTTACTGTGAGATCTTTGGAGGAGCGACTATCTAAATTTTTATTATTCAGAGTAGCCTGTAGCTCTACCATAGATGTAAATAAATGGTGAAATATGTGTACTCTTTAAAAGTATCAGATAAGGGAAGGCAGATTATATTATGTTTTAACTGTGCAGAAAGGCAAATAAGAAAAATTTAGGCTTAAGCAGCTTGCTTGCATTAATGAAATTGCAGTGTTGACTATATAGAAGCTAAATGTGAAAGGTTACTGACATTGTTAGAAATGAAAATACAGGTGGGATGTTTCTGTTAATGTAGGGCTGAACTACAATTACTTTTTGTTAATAGTGAGTAGAGTTAAGAAAGAATGATGACAATAACCGTTATAATAATTACTGGAATTTTCTGATGAAATTTTGACAGTGATTTGAGACCAATAACTACATTCATCAACATAGTACAATATGTGAAGCTTAGCAATGAATATGTATAATAATATGTATAATAGTAAAATAAATCATATAAAATCCTTTGAAAAGGATCAGAGAATCACAGAGAAGTTGAAGAGACCTCTGGTGATTGCTGTGTCAATCTCTTTGCTCAGTCAAGGTCAGCTAGAATTCATTGCCCAGAACTCTCTCCAGATAGCTTTGAATCTTTCCAAGGAAGGAGACTCTGCAGCCTTTCTTGGAAACCTTTACCAGTGCTTTTACCTTCAGAGTAATGAAGCTGTTCTCATGTTTAGTTTGAGCTTCCTGATTTCATGGCTGTGTCCCTTGTACCTCATCCTTTTGTTATAAACTGATAAATTCTCCGAGCCAATTAATTTATCAGTATTGTTTATTGTAAATAGCAAGCAAGCAGCGCTGGGCGGCCGGGGAGTCTCCGCTCCACCAACGGCATGCGCTGTAGTACGAGAGGGTGCTTCTTTTATACACTGGTGCCCAGAAGTCGCCTCTTGGTTTCAGTTGTTACCTCTGGTATTTTGCAATTCTTCTGCACATGCTCTCTCCTTCTTGGCAGGGGTCCCTGAGGCCTCCTGGTGGTCTTTGACAAAGGCCGCTCTTCTTCCTCCAGACTCTGTGCACGCTTCAATTTCCTGCGGTTTTGGCCTTATGCTGATACTGTGTTCTTGTGGTATCTTGCACTCATAGCTTACAACACTTGTGACAAATCTGTTCTTTTACAGTTTGTTCTGTGAATTACAACCCCTTTATCACACTTTCACTGGGCAACACTTTTAAAAGAGAGTCTAGTTCCTTGGTTCCAAGAGCACACTCTTGGCTCCTAGTGAACTTACTGGATGTGGGAGGACTGGAGAAGCTCTCCTCTGAAGAGCTCCTTTCCTGCAGGTCAACCCTTCTTCTGTACTGGTGCATAGTGTTCACCCTCCCTAGAGTACAGGACTATGCTTAAAAAATAGATAACAAAGGGTGATTTTTTTGGTAATGTTTCTGGATTTCATGTAACCCTGTGGTTGCCATGCCATATTCAGATATATGCTTGCTTTGGTTTAGAGAAAGAACCTTTCCACTTCACTTTTACTACAACAAGTAAATGTGTGATATTTTTATTTTCATGTTAAAATGTTAATATGACCAAAATAATGAAAGCTGTTTGGTCTTTGTTAATATTAGTCTGCTTTGGCAATAGGTAATGGAAAAAGAACAACATAAGTTATCTGTAGTTTAATATATTCATGAGCAAAGTCAAGGATGAACTAGTTATAAGATCACTTATTCTAGTTTCTGGGCCTTTCAATGACAAAGAAAGATGGAATTTTTATATCTATTGTTATTGTTTTTTTGTTTTTTTTTTCTTACACTGACATTTTTTCTCTTCTAAGCAGAACAAGGGCACTTCAGATATTCCACTCTTATTAAATATGAAAGGAATTTCCTAGGATACAGAATTACTATTTTTTTGTCTCTGAGTGAATCTAAGAACATAAATCATACTGTAAAGAAAACTCTCATTTTCAGTGACAGGAAATATAAATAATATCCCTCTTCTAACTCTTTTTGTAAGAAACAGTCTTGAATTTTTTTCTTAAGTTTTCACTAAATTAGTAAATGGTCGTTCTATGCTCTGAATGAATTTAGATGCTTGCATGGTGGAGAGGAGATGTTTTTATGACTGTTAGCCCCTTCCGTACTAAAGTAATAATATGTCCCTGCACTGAACTATGTAGTGGAAATTAAATATTTTCCCATTTCCTTCCTACATTTCTTCTATGTATGACATAATTGTTGAAATTCTAGCAAAAAAAAAAAAGACATTATTGAGAAGGATAACTAATGTAAAAGTTTGATTAAAATCAATTATAATAAGTTTGTGGAATTTTAACCCATATAATTTTCTTCAAGACCATCATAATTATTCCTGAAAACTTAATAATAACTTTCTGTTGTTGGTGTTGAAGACTTTTACTTCAGATTTTTTAAGCTGCAAAATTTATATGGGAACCTTACATTTCCGTAGAACACAAAGGAACAAAAAGTGAGCAGACTGAGTTACACTGAAATTCATTATTTCCATGGCTATGAGACTCGTTATGAGTGGTGGGATGGGAATGTAATTCTGGAGTGTGTGTAGAGAGGGTTGAGAATTCTTTTCATGTTTGAAGTACCTGATATTCTTGTTTCACATGTTCTAGTTTATGGGCTAATGTGGAGATTGCCTTCTCAGTTCATTACTTCAATGAACTTTGTGTTCGTATGAATTTTCCCGCTGCCCTGGCTTAATCAACGAGCTTTGCTTTTCCCCTTGTTTTTTTGACATGTAACTCCACCTTTGTAAAGTAAAAGGCATGCAAGAAGAACAAGACCCTAAAAATGTAATGGCAATAAAATTAGTTACAGATGTAAACCCATCATTATTTGTTGTTGCAAGGGGCTAAAAGTGTACTTTTGGATTAATTTTCATTTCATCAAAATAATTTTCAGAATATAAAATCAACTGTTTTAATCTATTATCAATAAATGCGTTTTTAAAATTCAGATATATTTAACTATAATTAAGTACAAATCTAAATAATCTGTAGCTTTAATTTTTTCTATTATAAAGACTGTTGTAAATCCTTTTATAGTCTGAGACAGGAGGGTCATCCTACATTAAAATTTTCAATCTCACCTGTTTTCAGCTCTGGCTGCTGTTCTGAGCAAATTTTTCTGGGTATATTTAAATTTTCTTCCATATGGCCACTCTTCATGCACAATCGTCCAAATATTCTTCGTTTTCATGACCTTATTATTACTTTTGGTAATAAAACCAACACGAGAATCATGTAAGTTAAGATATTCAGTCTGGTTGGTCTGCTAGATTTGGACAAAAGTCTAGAAAACAACCTTTATCTGTAATATCTTAAGCTTTTTTTTTTGAAAAAAACTGTAACTTTCTCCAAAAATAGCTGCTGCATAATTTACTTGTTCTTGCAAACATTAATCTGCAGCATAAAATTTATAATGTTGTACAAATGTTATGAAAATCAGAAGTGTTACAATGATTTTTTGCATTTCAAGCTTGAATATTCTCAAATAACTTCATTTTTTTAATTCTTCCAAGCATCACTTTATATTTTCATAGCATCTTTTATAGAAGGATCATAAATTCTTTTCCAATGACTCAAGCAGTACTTAGCTGTAGACGTAAGCTTTGCAAAGAAATGAGGGGTTAGTGGCTCTGTGTGGAGTTTGTGTTTTTAATCTCACTTAGGGATGGCAAAGAAGTAGAAGGTGAGGATGACAGTTGGCATAATACTAGAAATATTATTGGGGTTACATCTTCCTCATCATTCATAATGATCCTGAGACATAAGGACAATCATTTTTTTCTAGTGGCTTGTAAAAATAGTGAACCATGAAATGAAGTGTTTACAGAGAGCATAAACTCTGCCAATTTATTGAAAGAGCTCACAAACTTCATAAACCCTCCAAATCAGATTAATTCTATTTTTTGGGTATATAAATTATATATTAGCGTTAATTGATCTTTGCTTTATTTGAAATTTCAGCCTTTTTGCAGGAATTGGTGAGCATAATAGATAATGATCCAGGAGTATTTTAATACATATCCACAGACTACTGAAATATTTTCTGTGTATCTAGTATTCCATTTCTGTAGGTATATGTCTAAACTATATGTGCAACTGTATCTAAATCCATGGACTCAGAGCCGGACTTTAGATATCTGAACATTATATAAGGCTACTTGGGTACTCAAAATTCTCATCCAGCTGCTAAATTCCATGAGCAACTTTCAAATTTAGTTTCCTTTTTGTGCAGCTCTAGAAATATCTTAGTCCTGATGCTGTTGAGATTATGGTAAGCCTTCGACTGTGGCAAAATACACTTTCCCACTTCCATTTCGAGCCTTTTATGGCTTAGAAAGGAAGAAACAACTTTTATTCCATGAAGAAAGACAAGTCCACAGGTTTCTACCTTCAAGTGAGTTCAGAACCATGAATCTTGCATGAAGAGGCATTGAGACCTAATTATCTGTGAGATCAGAGCCTACGGGAGCCACATCATTTAACCTCTGTCCTTCCTGAGCACTCCCTTTAGCTAGCTGAGATTATACTCTGGAGAGTTTCCAGAGCTCGTGTTTTTCTGAGTCTCTTTTTTAGAATCCCAGTTCTTCCCGGGGGATACCACTTTGGACTCAATGCCTTAAATTGAATGCTCCAGGGTGACATGACATCAAGCACATCTTACAGCTCTACCTTTCTTTTCAGGATGGAATTTATAATGCTATTTGGAGAGTTCATTAGTTCAAATTTAAGTAGCTTAAAAAAAATTAAAAAGTAATTGACAGATTCTGTGGCTGCATGACACCAGTGGACAATGTAGTGTAACCAGAAACATAATTTACTTCAGTGATCTGCTGTCAAAAGCCATTTTTATTCTAAGAGAGAATAAGAGAAATATTAAGAGTGGAGAGCTTGCCTCAAAAACCTGTTTTGCTTTCTATTTTTATTAAGATGATTGTTACTATAACAAGGATCTGCAGTTTCACTGATAAGTAGACAGAATGCATCAGGTGGTGCATTCAAAAATATAAATACATATTTTTATAAGGAAGCTACTTTAATACCATTGGTAAGAATGAAGACTGAATCTGTGTCAACTTTCTCTGCCCAATTCAGTCTGCATTAATATTTCTCTTTTTATGATTCTATTTTTATTTTCTTAGACAAATCCATGAAATTTTCTAGTGGTGAGTTAGGTGAAACCTGTATTCATCATCTTTATTTTTGATTGTTAGCATTGCACATCAGCTGTGATATTAAAAGCATTGAATTTCAAGGGCAATTTTATGAAACCTAATAGTCTTTCCGGTGGTTAACCACAGCACCCCTTCATTAACGAACAAGCAATCATCATTTTCTTCTTTTTTCTTTAGTCATTAAGATGGTAAATGAAATAAATAGCTTGTTAACATTGGATTGTGGGAGCTCCTTGAGACCTCGTGTGCTGAAAAGCACAGATTAATGCTCTTACTGCTGTATTTCTATGTTGCTCAGAAATGATACACTTAAAACTGATTTGCTGCAAAGCAGTACAGATTCATGAAAAATAAGCCATGTAGATAAAGAGACAAGTACTAAAAACAAAAATACATTTATAAAAATGCTTTGTATAGCCTGAGAATTTGTATTACCCTGTGCACTTTAGCTTTTTAAAAAAGATAACTCCATCCTCAGCCCATCAGTCAAAATCATTGAAAATGCAAGAGCCATTTATCTGGGAAATGTATTTGACAATAAAATCCTAGAGTTGTAATTACAATTGGCAGATCCAAGTCTACTATTGGTGGCAGCAGCTTTACTAAGGGAAAAAATTATGCATAATTTTTCTAGTGTTCTATTGTACATCAGACTATGTTAATTTTGGACATGGTATGCTTCACTGAAGATGGAAAGGAACTGCATAAAAATGCTGTTGTAATTTGGTAAAATAATCAAATTCACAATTTGGTTTAAGGAGAATAAAAAGAGCTTGGAAACACAAAAGCACAAGGGAAGATTATTATTGATTTGTATTGTGGGAATCACCTCAAGCAGATGTTGGAAATCTTTCAAGGACTATGCCAGCTCATATTTTCCTTTCCTAAGGGAGAGGTTAAGCATGCTACTTGAAATTCCATGGGAACTGAAGAAGCAATCCCTCAAAGAGGCAAGATGCTACTGCTATGAAGGATGTTTCATCTCTCTGGGAAACTAAGATCTCTCTTCCAGATTATGCTAAAGCCTGAGCTCAGCAGGGTCCCTGACCTCGCTCATACTGTTTTCAAGATGCTACTTGCTTAGAATGTGTGAGGTATTCAAAATGAATACTGCTGATTTGGAAGTCTTTTAAGGCAGACATTCTATGTGTGAATCTATAATGTGTCAAAATGTGGTTATGATAATTTTGTGTATGTATATGTAACAGTGTAAAGAGTAAATTCATAAGGAAAAGGAAAAAATCCTCAAAACTGTAACAGCTGGCAACAAAGCCTGGACCAGAAACTCCTACCTCAATTTCTGATCCAACCTTACCAGTAAGAAGACTTATACAACTCTCCATAATCTTAATGAAGTGTCTGCTTAGTGAGAGGGGCACTCCTCATGCATTTGATCTTCTATACAGCAGGACTCGAGCACTGACTTGAGTTGATAGTCAATATTATTAGTATGAAATTATCAATTTCTTTCACCTGTGGACTCTCTGTTTAATGTCTTTAATCTTTTTTCTTTTTTTTTTAAAACAATAAACTTCATTACAGTCTTCTCATTAATCTCAATCTCAAAGCACTGAATTTACCTAATCTAAGTCAAATTTCTCTGTATTTGAAATAACTACCTCTACTTTTAGGACTGTCAGTTAATTTGACATAATTACTATAGCAATATAACAATAAATCATGATAGGAAAAGGTAATGTGGAGATTGATTTAATTAAAATCCATAGTTGCACTAGAGATGTGTTAAAACTTTGCGTTTTCCTGCCTTTTCATTCTCTATGGCAAATCTTCTCCTTAACTTCTTGATGCCTATAGTCAAGCAACCTAGAAGGAATTACTTGGTTCCTTTCTATTTCCCCACTCTTCTGACTTTGGGGAAACAGAAGTATCTTGAGGCCGTGCATACTTACTAAGTTCACAAGTCAGCTAGCCATTTAGGAGCAATATTGCAGAGAACTGTGCACATGAAGGCTCTTGTTTTTGAAAAGACAGAGAAACTCACTTTCATGCTGTTGAGGACCTTAATTCATAATTCAGTTTCTTGCTTTATGCAATATTATGACACTGCCTCAGAGTATCATTCTTTCGTTAACTTTGGTTCTCTATAAGGTGACAGGGAGGAAGGACAGGAAGGAGAATGGAGAAATATGTTGCTATTTTTGTGAGATCTTGTTATCATTTTCTACTGCTTTCCTCCATTTCCATATCTCTTCCAGTTATTAATTTTCAAATTTCTCCCCACCTCAGCCCTCTTCCCTGGCACCAATACGAAGTGTATTACGTTTGAGCTCAGTCAATTTCTATCTTCCGACTCTGGTCTCAGTTTCAGCCTATGAGAATCACAAAGTGCATCAGTCCTGTTGCCTTTATTAACTCTTTTCAGCAACTCTTGAGTCTCATTCCAGGTCATCTCTCATTAGATGTGCGTGGATTTTTTGTTTTGCTTTTGATTGGTTTGTTTGTTTTTCCTTGGGAGAGGGATTGTTTCCCTTCCTTGGGAAAATCAGGGCCAGGAATTGATTCTATTTCTTTTTTCAATACTTTCACAGGTTCTGTTTCTAAAGTATATCTCCTAGCTTATAGTAATTGAGGTCTAATAAGTGTGTGGATGCATCCATGTAAAGCTATGTTTAAGAAGTATTTCTCAAAAAAAAATCAACAGGAAAGTGTTTTTTTGTTTGTTTTTTTTTTTGCTTTGTATCAAATTCTAGTAACTAAAGAATGATAGGATATTGTTTTTTTCGGTTCCTTCTTCTTGGCTGTGTGTGAGGAGAGTTTGTTTTCAGGTATTTCAAGTAAATAAGCCAAGTTCTTGAAGTACAGTGAGAAGAGTTTAGTTCTTATTGTACTGAAGAGAGTCTACACAAAGCTATGTCTTTGAGTATGAGAAAATAAATGAGGGTCATCCTATTTTGGAATAAATTTTGCATTTTCAGTTAAAGTTACCTGCAACAGTTAAAAAAATATTCAGACACAAGTTTAAACAAATGTATAAAGATGTAAAGTTAGACTTTATTTTTAATCAGACCCACTGTATCTTGTGCGCCCTCTTTGAGTTTTATTCTGACATTTAGTAAAGTGTTATATACTTGTATTTAATATCTCCTTAGAATTTCAATAGATATTTTTACTACTTAGTAAATGAACTATGAAATAATGTCTAAGATAAGTAGCTGCTGCCATTTCTGTGATAATTTCAATCTTTTTGGATAAATAATTGCTAAATTAGTGTTTTGCCTTGTTCAATGAAAAGACCTCAATTTCTGCACACAAATATTTAAGCTTAGCAGGAGAGCAGGAGAAACAATATCCAACACCAGTCAATTTTACATTTTTTTTTCCGAGATTTACTCTGTCCACTGATATTTCTTGGGGCCAAACTTGAGACTATTTTCTCAAATTATACATTCCTTCAACTCCTGTGAGGATTCCAAGGATCAGTACTTTCTAAAGAAAAATCTTGAATAGAGTGTGCATCAGGGACACAGAGGTGAATTTCTACCCCTTCACAGAGTTGGTTGAAATAAGTTATTCTAATCTTTGTTTGAATTGCGTAAAAATGGATTCGCTGCTACTTAAAGGTTTGTTTTTGCTGTTTGGCTGCTGTTTTCTTTCTTTCTTGCTGTTTTCTTTCTTTCTTTCTTTTTTTTTTTTTTTTTTTTTGGCTTTATAACATTTCTTCATAATCTCTTTCACATTCAAGGAGCTCTATGGAGCAGTATTGGACAAATGCTGCCTAAACCACAGCATGCTCTAGGCAGCATTATTAAATGGGCAATAAATTTGACTGTCAGGCAATCTAATAACAAGCATCAAAAGGCATAGCCACCTGCATTTCTGTTGCCTTTGGATCAACTCGTGAAACTCCTTCAAATCCTTCAGGGTTCTAAGTGACTAGCACTTTTAGCTGCTTGGGACAAATTAACTGTTCCAAGCAAAGTAATATGAAAAGCTATGTGTGATAGGCAAATATTTATGACAATATATGTATACTTTAGAATATATACATGTATATTCATTCTCATTAAAAAAATCTATAGATCACATATTAGAAGACCTTGAAATAGTCTCAGTTTTAAAATAGTTTGATACACTTTATACTAATACTGTTTTGCAGAATCATAGGTGTTTAGGAGGGGCACAGAGATGGAATAGCATAAGTTCTCAGAAGCAATGCAGTGTGACTACATCAGTATAGGAAGTCTTCAGATTAACATAACTTTCTATTAAAAAAATCTCAAGAGAGAATAAAAATGACTTAAGTACCGTGCTAATCCATTACGACTACAGTAAGACTTGGTCAAGGAGGATTTAATGAGATCATGCATTTGCATGAAAGCCCTTGTTAGAGGAGGCAGTCAGTGATGTGTTTTTCTGGCTTATCCTATGTATCCTCCATGTCACAAGGAGCATTGATGTCTGATACTGCATCACCTAATAAAAGCAATGGTGGATGTTATTTGAGTAAAGTGATGCTTGGCTTAAGCCTTGTTATCTCAGACTCACTTACTGGAACACTTTATGTCAAAAATCTATAGCTCTAGATCCTGATATTTCTGTCAAACTCGCTTTATAATCTGAAATTCAAGATTTCAGACAAAAAGAAATGAAATAAATGAGAGAAACATAATTCCTTTCATGCTTTGATTTTTTTCAAAAGAATGAAATAATAGTATAGGCATTTTTCCTTTTTTAATATTAAAACTTCTGGAGTTTCATGTGAATTGTTTTAAAATTAATATGAATGTATGTTTCACTTTATTAATTACAACTAATTATACACTTTCTTGGCATCTGTTCTGAATAATCCAAAAGTTTTTTGCAGAATGATAGAGAAGAGGAAGAAACAAGGGTACGGATTATCCTCTTTGTGTGCGCTTTGATGCCATTTTATGGTTATAATGCCATTTCCAAGCTTTTCTGCTGTTTGATCACTTCGTTGAAATCCTTTCACAATGATATGAGATATCACAAGGGTGATAGGAGATCTTTTCCTATGTTCAGCCTAGTTCCAGATTAATTTCTAGTATAAGGAAAAGTGGTAGTGTACTGTACGGAAATAGGCAACTGCATTTCATTCTTGTCTCTTTTAGCTCTAGATCAAACTTTTTTTAAAATCAGATATAAGAAAAATGGCAGCTGCCTCAGGTAATTTTATGTTGACTTCACTCATGGCTGGGAACAAATATAATAATACAGTAGCTAAAGATGGGCACTAAGAGTCATTAAAGTGCTCTGTCCCCTCTCCTCATAAGTAAAACTACTGTTTGTTCTATTATGTTTATTAAAAATTAGTATAATTACCTTCACTTTCTATTTCTATCTTTACCTGTTTTCTTCAAATATGAAGAAGATACTTTAGACATATTTTCTTGCTTTTTACGTGCAAAGCACTATAGGCTTCCATGTAAGAATTGTCAGGAGGTCTTTATTTTTTGCCAAGATAGTGATCCATCAAAAATGAAATGAGTACTGAAGGAATTGGCCAAGGTTATTGCTCAGCCTCTCTCCATCATCTTCGAGAGGTCATGGAGAGCAGGGGAGATGCCTGGGGACTGGAAGAGAGCCAATGTCACTCCAGTCTTCCAAAAGGGCAAGAGGGAGGAGACGGGCAATTACAAGCCGATCAGCCTCACCTCTCTCCCTGGAAAGGTGATGGAGCAGCTCATCCTAGAGAGAATCTCCAGGCATATGAAGGGGAAGAAGGTATTGAGGAGCAGTCAGCATGGATTCACCAAGGGGAAGTCATGTCTGATGAACCTCAT
>JAUBOD010000981.1:2204231-2245465 GCA_032353885.1 Nothura maculosa | reverse complement strand
CGTGAAATCATTATTATACTAATAAATCATATTGTTAGTTCTCTATTTGAGTGAAGTGCATATTTGTCACTCGCCCCGCCTTTCCACTCGTTCCGCCACAGGTACCATCTTCTCAACAGTGAGAGAAGGCCTGATGTCCTTATAGGAGACAACGGGAGTGATTTGTTTTCCCTTTCTTCAATCTTCATTTGATTTTGTTCCATCACTTTGCAAAGAAACACTTCAAAGTGACTCACTGTCTCCTTGAATGGACATCTAGATTCAAACAAGGTATATTTGGTTTGGTTTTGCACCAACAAGATCTGTTAACAAAAAAAATGTTATTGTAAGAATAAATATAACTGTGTATGCATTTACTTATGATAGAAAGTTGGGGCAAGGTTGTATTTTTGATCATGATATCTAATCATGATAATCCATTATCAATAATGCTCATTCTTTTCTTAATCCTACTGATTCCCTGAACTCTGTCATCCCTCGTGGCATCCGGTAAATATCTAATTATGATAATCCATTATCAATAATGCTCATTCTTTTCTTAATCCTACTGATTCCCTGAACTCTGTCATCCCTGGTGGCATCTTCATGTTAATAGATCTAAAGTTTCTTTCTTTTCAATCTCTACTGAATTTTGGTTCCTGAATGAAGAAGGATGAATTGGACTGACTCTATTTTCTTTGACACTGGACAATGAACAATAGCAATGAACACAATAATATTTGGGAGAAAATAATTAGCATTCTTACAGCAAATTATTTGCCATCATTTTCTATCCCCCTCTTCACCCAATATCATTTTGATGATATTTTTATTATAGCTATTTCAGCACTATTTATGTTTGCAGTGTGCTCACTTGTAGTGACATGTCAAGACTTTTGCCTCAGACACAGTTAATTTAGAATTCAACAATGCATATGACTCATGCAAGTTTTCTCAAAGTGACTTGACTTGTGCAATTTTAATCTGCCATTTTGCTAACAAACTATGTAATATTGGTAAGTTCTCCTGGCCTTTGCTCATCTAAAGACTTGTGTCATTAGCAAATTTTGCCATACTACTGTACATTCTCCTGTTCAGAGTGCAAACAATCATATTAGGCCTCCTAAGCATTGCATCCTTTCCCTGATGACTATTGACAGCTTATTTCATTTGTTTCAGTTCATCTTATATATTTTAACACACAAATAGTGTTTAAGGAATGTTGATTCCTTAAATCAACTGCCCATCTATCATTACTTCTTCCCCTCTGAAACACACAAACCTGAGCAGGCTACTGTTAGCTTTGTTTTGCAGATGAGGAAACTTGGACCCACAAGTTAGAATAAAATGAGACAGCTCACAGTAGGATTCTGCATGAGAGTAACTATATTTTATTTTTAAATTATGAAGCTTTCTTTACTGCTCTTCTATACTGGGAGCAAGAAGTTTTGAGCAAGATATATCATCTGGCAGGATATGACTTGAGAGCGTCTGCCATAACCTTCAGGATAACCCTCTGGCAGCCCTGCTGGAATCTTACATTCTATACCTTTAACAGTCAGCTCTGAGATACTCACAGAAAAACCTCATGGAGCTTCCCGACCTGCAGTTTGCAGCCTTTAGAGTGAAAGCAAAAATCACATAATTTACTATATTGTTCACAGAAGTTTGTATCATTTGTGTGTCATCTGAGCTTTTGCTCGTATAAAGAGTATGTGCACTGTAAATTGAGGTTTTTCTCTAGAGAGTTGGTTCTACCAAATTGGTGTCACTTAATCACTTAATCCCGAAATCCTGCACGTCAGGAAGGCTACTTCTTGAATTCAGTGGGTGGTGCTTTCTGCCATCTTCTGCAAACCAAATTGTATTCTGAGAAGAAAGCAAGCCTGTTGCTAAAGAGCTAGTAATGAGGAACTTCTGTCTGTATATTTTTTTTCTTGTTTAAGCCAAAGCTAGTTGTTTTTCAGATTTAATGCTTTATTTCATGTGCCATGTATGGGTTCTATAGATCTGCTTCTTCATAGTCACTAATTTGGTGAAATTGAGTGGGACACAGAGTTTGATGTTCACTATATTTGCTTAATTAATTCTGTCATCCCAATGTTTAGAAGCATATGTTTTATTTTAACTACAAAAAAATTCTTTTTTTGGCGGAGATTTCCTTTGACAGAAAAAGGTCACTATCTCAGACTTCTGTCTCACCACTTAGAAGTTGTTTAGACTGGGAGAAATTTGTACGAGTAACAAAAAGTTCATCTGAAAATGCAACATCTCTCTATTACAGAGCTTGTAAGGGTAACATTTTCATAATCACCTGAAGTTGAAGGCTTTCTGTTTTATTAGAAAAAAAAATAAAGAAAAGCTACTGCGATAATAACAGCACTTGTGTTGTAATTATTTGATCAGTGGGTGGTTGAAGAGAGTTTTTATGTTCCACCTGCATTCTGCTTTTTAATTTGATTGCACTTTTGACATTAACTTCCCAAATAAAATAGACTTCTTTTTTTCTTTCTCTAGTTATGGAAGTATGCTAAATGAAGTTAGAAGGAGATGTATGTAGTTTTGTTTGCTTCATTGTTAGAATAAATTTTGAGAAAATCTGCAGTATGGTAGTTAAAGTATTTATAGTGCTCTAAAGACTGTTATGCCATGAAACTCTTTCTGAAGACAAAGCATTATTTTGTTGCTGTTTTATTAGCTGAAAATTCTACCTGGTATAGTAAGAGCTCTTCTAAAAAATGATGGCATAGTATGCACAATTCTCTAGTCTTAAAATCTTAAAATTTACAAACTTAATCTAGTGTTAATCAATAGCCTTTTCATAGAACAAAATGGCAATGCTCTAGAGAAATTATATATTCTGGTTGTATGTCAGTCTTATTTTGTATATATAAAAGTAATATGAAGATCATACCTAATGTATACAAAATTTGGTCAGAAGTGTGGCATAGGTTTTTAAATCAAAACAAGTCTCAAATTTTAACAAGAATGTCCTTACAAAAGCCAATTTAGGCACAGTGGACACAGTAGTCACAAAGTACAGTAAATGTACTTTGGTTACATTTTTCAAGTTTCTTTAGCTTAGCAATTTAATTTCAGAATATTAAATGAGCTAAGAAAATCTTAGGGAAAAAAAATCTGATTTAGGAATAATGTGTCAGAATTTTAAAGGTAATTTTAGAATGCATTCCTATTTTTTATATAGGATGCCTCTAGTAAGGTGTTAGAAGTTAATAGCAATAAAATTCAGTACCACCTGTGTTTTCAGACATAGAAATGTTACAAGAAGGAATAGTCCTAAAAAAAAAATCTTCATATAGTGGCATTCCCTATTTTTTCAAGCTGATTGAATACGTGTGCTTTGCATTCTATTTAAAATACTTTTTTTCCTTCTGCAAGGAAATGCATTCTCTAGTGAATATTAAAATCTGGACTTGTTTCTCTTTACTACTATTTGCGACTTTGCATGTAAATGCCTGAACAAAATATTTACTTTTATGTTATAGGTATTACATATAAATAAATATATTTAAAAGGGAATGGGATGTTTAGGTAACAGAAATGTACCAACTCCTGGAATTTGGGTCAAAAGAAAGGAATATTTAAATGTCATAGTCAAGAAATTAACTACAAAGACTTATTAGAAGGGGTTGCTATTCTTAAAAATACTAATTTGTAGAAATTTCGTGCTGCCAAATTTAGGTTACAAATTGTCTTAAATTTCAAGATCTTATTCAAAGGATAATTAGCCAAAATGTTTCAACTTTATTGAAATGGTTAAAAGAAGAGCTTTTTAATCTTTCTTCTTCTTCTTCTTTTTTTTTTTCTCTCCTCATCAGAGTAATGTCACTATAGCTGTTAGATGTGTACTCTGGTACCTTATCCTAATATTATCTGAAGATTTTAAACTATTTTTTTGTTTTCTATCTTTCTGAGATAATCATGAGTCTTCTTCAAATTCTGATCTCATATGGTTCAATATATCACTTTCTGATATTCATATAAGAACTAAGAGCACTTCATAGGATGCCTGCCTTCCATTTAATTTTATACACTTTTTTAATAAAGAATGTATTTTTTTCCTTTTTTATATAAAGAATATACTTCCACTTAGTCACCTGAAAAAATTCTATATGCAGGCAGACAGGTTACACAATCTGCTTCTGCCTTTAAAATTGTTGTTTTGCTTGATACAAGGATGAAAAACCTCTATTAAAAAGACTTCAGGATCTTAAAGCAGATGAGTTATCAATCGCACACCAGAAACAGGGGTCTCTAGTACAAATGTAGGCTATAAAAGATATTAAAAAAAATATATAATCTCCATAGAAGATTGCTCCAATACTGAATTCTAATATGAGAGGCTTTTCGTTACATTACGTAACTTTTGAAGGGCTCAGTTTATCAAAGCAAGCCAGACTTATCAAAAATCCCCAAAGGTCATCTTTCATGCATCTAGAATGGATGAAAGTTATATATGTTAGACTAATTAAAGATTACATGAGTTGGAAGCAGTTTCAGATTTTTTTCTTCCATGACAGTATAACAATTAAAATATATGCTCAATATTCAGTGTTGGAAAAAAAGAGTGCAGATGCACATTACTGTGAGGTGGATACAAGGTGCTCTCTCAGTAGCCAAATGTCATATGCTTGCTTGGTTCACAGTTTAGGAAAGGCATGAGTAGGTTAGGAGTAGCTGCCATCCATTTCAGCCTGTCACTTTTCCAGTGGGTTGTACTTTAATGAACCTTGTCCTTGGGCCAACCTGTGACAGTGGAGAGGAGAGCAAGACTAAGCCATTTTCACGTTGTTGTCATTGTTACTTCTGATAGTTTCCTTCTACTCTGAAGAATATAAGAATGTAATGAGGAGTATTCTTAAAGGTTTTCTATGGGCAGCCTTTATATCAACTGAAAAGTTAATGAGCTTCAGTTTACCTGGCATGGCTTGTCACCACTTCTTTGCTAGAATTTACAGCGCTCTCTCTAATCCAATTTAGTAAAAATAAGCTGAGCTAGCAGAGACTGTTTAATCTATTATCTCAGCTCATTTTGAGAGTGGCAAAAGAGTGTTCAGACAAAAAGCTCAGAAAGTATATCTGAAGTGGTGAAGATAATATGGATAAATGGGTTGATATTTAGGTGCAAAGATTAGAGTGAGAGGAGAAATGTTCTTCTGTCAATCTTTAACAGAAAGAGGAGACATGAGCTAGTTCTCACTATTACTCTGTGATCCAGAGCGGCTTCTGCTGTTCCAACAATTTTGATCTAATTTCTACCTATGAGTCTTTTTAAGCTGCCTCAACATTTCAAAGAAGCAGATTATATCTGCGAGCATATTGTGTATTTGTGTATCTGTATCTTAAGTAATACATGAACAAAAAAAAAATCTCAAATGAGCATGTAAAGAACAAGCAGACATTTATGATGTAACCATATAATTTAGGATGTTTTATAACCTTTACTTTTTATAAGCATGATATCTGCTTGAGTGTAATTATGTAAAATTGAAATATCTGAGGAGTGTTTAACATACTGTAACTCAGTAGCAGTATCAAAAGACACTTTTCTTCTCAAAATTGCATATTTTAGCTTAATTATGTTAGCAGTTTGTCTTAATTTGTCTTAAAATAGTATGGTGGAAGAGCTGCTGATGCAGTGTGGAAGTTGTAAATATGAATCCAAATTTGTTTAACCTGTAGAGAATTAATGGTGTGATGACAATAAAATGGAATAATTGCTTAAGTTTGCTAATTTACATAGTTAAACTGGGCGGCTTCTAGACTCTAAATCAGTAGAATTAGCACATTGGCAGCTTTTTAAAAAATGGAATATTCTACAAACTCACAGAGCATGTTAATTATACAAGAATAGTATAAATGATCTCATCTTTGGCAGTCCTTCAAAAATTTCCCTCAATAAAAATTATTTGTATAATTATTTTCGATCTTTATCAATGTCTTTTACATAGATTTTCTTCCACTTTTCTCAGTAAACAAAGAAGAAAAGACATAATTATTGGTGAAAAAAAGAAAAAGACTTGTGTGATTTTATTATGTAGATATATCTTAAAATGTTGTCCAGTATGTGTTGAACTGAAGTGATCTTTTGGCTGACAAATCATACAGCTAACGTAGTTACATAAGTTAGTTTTGAAAAGAGTGACCATTTTTTGAGGAATCTACCAATGCATATATTTTTCAATTTAAAAAACCACTTGGTAAGCAGCTTGTTGATAACAAGCTTAGTCTTTCTGATGCTAAAATTTGGTTATGGATTTGGCACCTCAAAAAAAAAAAAAACCTTCTGTGGTAGAGATCTTGCTTGACCACTCCTTTTATTAGCCAACAAAGCACTGAAAGAAATTCAACTGTAATATAATGTTGCTGAGATGTGCACAACTCTGGAACTGACTGACTAGTCATTAGAAAAGTGATCAGCTGAGTAATAACCAGGTGTAAAGCAGTTAAATCAAATTATTCTGGCCATTTGGCTATGTTGATTTCTTCTTTGATAGTTCACTGAGATCTAATAACTTTTATGGCAAATGAGGCCTGAAATATTGCCAAAATCTCAGTAGCTTCACATACAATGAAACTCAATTTTTATTTTATTTTAAAGGTTAATTACTGCCATATGTTTCCAAAGTTATGAATGCGTAGTACTCTCTACTGTGTAGTACTTGTCTAAGACACCTTGGTTTAATGCTTTTCTAAAATGACATTTTCTTCCAACCACTTTTCAGTAGTGGCACGCTTTGTTGAAGAAGCATCTTTTTAGCATCTTTTTAGAACGATGTGGAGGGAAAAAGGAAATTATAAATGCTTGGGCTTAGTCAAATGTACGTGAAGGATTTTCCCAGTGCTTTTGTGTGTGTTTGTATATGAATGAGGATGTATTATGTATACCTAGCACATTTGTGCTGTGTAAATATGCACACATATACAAATAAGTAACAAAATTTTATCATAAAATATCAATCCAAAATTAATACCTACTTCTCTCAGCAAATACTGGACCATGCTAAGATGATTGTTTTGTATCTTTTGTATAATATAACTGTTCAAAAGCCTGATATACTTTGTTTTTCTACAGCATGCTAACTTGCATACAGTATGAGTGAGAAACTATTAAAAGATAGACAAAGATACCAGAAGGAAATCCATGTGAAAAGATCCTGCAGTATCATTTTTGTTTCATGATTTAACTACTAATCTGTTTAAGAGTTTAAAATATCTTTTCCAGTTCTGCTGGCAAAGATTTTTGTTCTGCTCTAATAGTATTTAAGAGTTTTGAAAATGTAGTTCAGCTGTATCTGAAACTTCTGCTTGCCTTCTTTGCTCAAAAATGACATTGTAACCGGAGATTAAATTAAGCTGCTTGTCTCTGGTAGAACTTGTGCATGCTGATGGATTTTGGTTGTGTGATACATAAGAGAAAAAGGCTATTCCCTTAGCCTGGATACACAGGACTTTAGGGATTTAGAAATTCTGTCCTGGGATAAAGGTGGATGGTGCTGTTCACCCTTTAAATACAGCAGTCTAGACATGTGCAGCTAGGCATTATGATGTAGCTAAACAAGACAATTAAGTATCTAACAAATATTCTAAGACTGTTTAGATGTCAAGACAAGGTATTTTGCTCGGAAAATACTTTGAGGTCCTTTAAGAAAATCCAGTTATTCCAAGCCATGTCATCACTTGGTTTACTGTCATTGTCTTCTCTTACCTGTTTAGTCTCCTTAATGGCAGAAATTATTTCAAGCAACACATTCATTTTTCCAGTTGTTATTTTTCTTGAATATGGTGTTTTCCACATGTGGATTTGTTTTTCATTTTCTTTCCTAAAGACAAATTGATTTGTGGATGCTCTGCAAAGACTGAACTGTGCTGCATACCAGGACTCTCTGTTTATGATTTGTATGTTTGAACCACTTTACCACATAATAGACAATGATTTGATTACATAAAAAAAACCATAGCAGGTATTACTGACTTGGTTGCCTAGTTGCTATGGGAAGGTGAAATTCATTTTGAATTTAAGCTACTCGTCTGATTGGGAGAGGAAATGGATTGAGGTCATTGTGTAATTACAGATTTTAGCCCAGGCACTGCAGCATGGAAAAGGAATATGTCCAGTGCACGCTGCCAAAGACATTCTCTGGATCTATATAGAAAGAGTCATTTGAAAAAATTGTCATTTGGATTAATTTTCTAGGTGTTAGATTTCACAAAATAAAGCTTCTGTAGTTTTTAAAGAGATTGGATAATTGTGTTGCTAAAATGTAACATAACTACATGCAAATGAACTTGCAGAGTGACAGGGTTAATTCCTTGCAAGAGTTTCTCTTAACCAACTTGGAGGAAGATGCAGTGTAAGTGGAGGGGCTTTTCCCAATAAAGAACTGGGTAACTGGCTCAAGAAGGGTTGTTTTTCCCATTTTCTGGTCAATATTTACCAAAGCTATATTTGTTGATAAAAATCTATCATGTAGTAAAACACTTGCTACACGCTCACCCTTCTGAAATGTAATCACAGAACAGTCTGTGCTTCATTGTGCCAGAGCTATTAACAGCCTCCTCCATTGTTAGTCCAATTTCTGGTTATTGCCATCTGTTTGGAATAGAAAACAAAGTAGAAAAGGCCAAGTTGTTGTTACTTTTGTTTATTATAATGCCATTATCATTCTTGGGTCTCTCACAGTTATCTCTTTAGAGAATTAAGTTCATTGAAAACTGTTAAGCTGTAAAATGTTTTTATCTGTATTTCACAAATCACAAAGCACAAAGAGGCCAAAAATAAAGATGATGGCATTGCAATGTTGGCGCAGGACAATATGCAACCTCTGGGTAACCATCTTCCATTTTAAGATAAAAAGCCAAGTTTAATATAGTCAGGTCCTCCACAAAAGATATCCTGGGGAAAACTTTACAGTCTACTCCTATTCTTTGCATTTCAAGCCCAAATTCCCTTAAGTGATTAAGCTGACTACTCCTTTCTTAGCAGGGAATTTGAGTTTTGAGGCTTCTTTGAGTTAAACTGCTGATTGATCCATCTAAGAGTAGAAAATAAGGGCATCCAGAAATAGGAATAGGTAATAGCCAGGGGCTATTAGCCATTACTTGCCTGGATATGGAATATATCTGTCAAAATTGGAAAGGATGTTGAATGCTCATCCTAAGTGAGTACCTTTTTCTAAGCTGTTAGGTGTATGGGGCTAAGCTTTCTGGCTGGAGCTGCTTGTTTGAGTATGAATAATTTATTAACTTGAAAAAGTGAGCAAGACTGTATCTGTAGTTCACTGAGTAAGGTAAAGTGAGTAACGTCACTTTAATGTAAAACATGAACCCCTATTTTTATCGGTAGTAGCTACTCGACTTTTTCTGTTCTTGATGCAATATAAGGTTAATTCCTAAAGGAAAAGGTGAATGGCTAAGATATTTGTCATGTAGCAGAGACTTAAATTCACATTGAAGACTTTAAGCGTCTCTAAGCTAAGTGTTTTAAACATCAGAATATTTATATAGAGTCATTAGGACACTTTGACACCATTGTGCAAGTTAAGCAGGTGACATTGCTGTGACAATGACACATGCAATGTCAGTGCCACATAGAGAATGGACTTGAACATCTTATTGCCTTCCTGGGCTGAATGAATCTACAAGAAGAAATAGATTCGGTTCTGGATCCCTGCAGAATGAAGATGCTATTGTTTAATGTAGATTTTCTTTTCACTTGGAAGTTCTGTTTTCATGCGCTTGAGCAGTTGGCTGATTGGGGGTTTCCAGTGGTGGCTTTCCTTTTAAGTGGCCTTGAATTCCTATTTGAAAGCAGTAATTTGGTCATTACTTTGCTGACTGAGAAACCTTATTATTAGAAAACAAAAATAAAAAGATCATAAATTTTAAATCTTCTGATAACTACCTTCTTGTACTTTCTTTAGATTTTTTTTCTTTAGGTTTTCATGCTTGGTCCTGAGATTTCAGAGCAACTTTAGCAGGTCAATTTATTTCGTCTTTCAAATCTCCCATCTTTCCTTATTACAGGAAAACAAAAGATTTTCAGTAATATTTAAATTGGCAGAACAAGTTCTCCTTAGGATTTGCTGTCCTATGAAGGAGATGCTTCTGAAATCTCTTGATCTCAGGAGCATCTTCTAATAATAGTATCTTGCAGGCAGAGGTAAAGAGTTTTCTTTTCTTAAAGAAAATGTAAGGTGAAATGGGAAGGTTTACACATTTAAGTTCAAAAAAAAACATGCATAAAGCTCCTTTAATTTATAAATAATTTTTGTAAAAAAATATTTATTTATTTTTTATCACTGCTCTGGCAAAATAGAAGCTTCTTGAAATTTATCTTTCAAAGCTTAGTATGAATTGATCAAGCCCTGGTTTAAAATGTTGCTTTTCTGTCTATCACAACTAAATTTTCTAGGACAAACATTCAATAATAAATTATAATCAATCTACAACATGAGTGTCTCTGAAACAAGTGAGTCTCTCTACCCTGACTTGCTTTTCTTTTTCTCTAATGTCCCCTCTCTGTTACTCAGTTTCCATTTTATATATAAAATGCAGAGTTATCTGATGAGGGAAATGATCAAATGTGTGCTTTATCGAAGTTTCTAAGCATAAGAAAACTTGAATCTATTCAAGCATTAGAAACCTACTGGTTTCTAATGGGCAGCAGTTTTGCAATGAATTTATATTCAAACTTGTAATTTTATGTTAAGCATGGTAACAGCAAGCTGATACTCTCAACAGTGAAATTCAAGAGCTGGCGGAGAGCTCAGTAAAGAAATCTGAAAGCAACCCGAAAAGTACTGAATCCATTGTTCAAATCCATTTTATGTGCCTCTGTATATATATGTAACATTGTGAAATGTACTCTAATACTTAATGTGGTACTTGGGGACAAAACCGAAGCTTGTTCTTAATGCAGGTTTGAAAATTACATTGAGCATTTTACTTCAGTAAGTTAAGGTAAATATGGTGCCCAGGGGATTATGTGAATTGAATGTGACATCAGTCTCTACTTTGTGTTTCTGCCCTCTCAAACTGTTTCATAATGGACAAATCCTTCCCTACTCTTGCTCTCTATTTTTTCTTCTCCTACCTTTCAATCTGGCAGCCGTAGAATAGTTGGAGCCGTTTCAGAGAATATGGGACAGCAGGTAATGAAACCTCCTGGGGGAGAAGTCAACAGAGAGAGATCAGGAGGACACCTAACATGAGTCACCTTCTCATTTTCTTTTCCTATTTCTGATCTGTGAAGCCTTTAAATGCTTGTGAATTAATTCTCCTTTTGGCAATCTATAGTTTTCTTTAGCACGGTGCAGTTCAGATTTACCCCATTCTTATTCTAGTAACATGAAAATAAATTTATTGAAGAACTTTTTTTGTTGTTTATTTTCCAATAACCTTAGCTTAAATATTATTTGCTGACATATATGAATATACTTCCTCTGTAAATTAATAGTTTTCTTCAATGTGTGTTTTACAGATCTGTTTCTAGACTACTGTAGTTGCAAAAATGAAAACATAAGAGTCTTTATGACTTCTTTTTTCATAACCATCCAGATGCATCTACAGACCCTTCCTGAAAACTTCTCTTTGGCCACTGACCATATTTCAAGTGTGTTTGTATTAAAAGCCACTATATAGAGGGTATTTTGAAAATGTAATCAAAGAAAGCATTTCCATGCTTATAAAATTCAGAGCTAAATATTGTTTCTACAAGGAATGTGACATGTAAGTGATAAGCATAAAATAAGAATGTATCTTAACAAAAGCATGTTTTACAAAATTGAATGAATGTTCTGAATTTCTGTCTCTGATGAAGCAGCTGTCAAAACCCTTCTTTAGTTCAGCCACAGTTGTATTTAAAAAATTTGTTCCATCAGCATCCTTCCCTTCACTAGTCTGAATATTGATAACATCTATAGCCTTCTTTGAAGCACTAACTTCTGTTGTTGCCAGTATATAGCCCTTTTTAAGTAAAATTTAATCATTTGAATTGGATAAAATGCTTTTCAAACATTCCGAATAAAAAATGTTGATGGAGATGGATTTAAGATTATAAGAAGCAACACTTACTGAATGTTGGTAGATTTTATTTATTATTACTAATTATATATTCTTAATCATTCTATATTGAGTCACACTATGGTGTGGCTTCTTTAGGGACTTATGGGCATTTGCAAAGAAGTTGTTTACTGTTTGGGTGCTGCTTCACATCAGAAGCGCTACTGAAGCAGTCAATAAATTAATAATTCTCTGGAAGCATATCAGTCTTTGCAGTTCTGTGTTGGTTTCTTGTTTGTTCTTCAATTTCTTTCTAAATTATTCTGAATATGTAGGAGTTACTATGATTAAACAGTTTTCAGCATACATAGTTGATGGTACGATTTCTAGCATCTTATAAACAATGTTACTTCTGATGTTTATGTCCATAAAATCAAAGGCTGAACTAGTCACTTCAATAGAAGGCTAAATTCATAGGGAGGCAATGTGATTCATTTTCTAATAACAGCAGAAAATAATAAAGTGAATCTTCTTATAATGAGCACTAATATCTTTATTTCGAAACTTTTTATCTGCTCCAATCATAATTAATATAGTGACTCATAATATTGAGAATGCCTTTAAAAATGCACTGGAAAAATTATTTCATTATAGAAATGTTTTTTTTTTCATGATGATGATAATTATCATAAATTTAATATTAAAAGATAAATTTAGCTCCATATAATGCAATTCATTGTCTTTTATATTATTTTTTCTTTGTTTTTCTGTGTTCTGTGTTTATTGGTTTGTTAAAAAAACCTCAGAGTAACTGCTGCCCTTTTCCTCTCTTCCTAAACCATGTGCAACATCAAAAACAGCCATTTAATTAATGGTTTACCCCTTTCATTTTCATATTTGATCAAAATTACAGTTCAGAACTTTGTGGCCTCCTAGTTTTTGGTTGTCTTTCAATTTGTATGTATGAGAAGTGTATCATTTCTCACAGGTGGAGTCATTTCCACAATGAATGGACATCAGGTTACTTTTTTTTTTTAATGTTCTCTAAAGAAATAGGTCTAACTCAGAGAAATAATATCCCCCTCAAATAGAACTTACTAAAATCACATATTGAAAGATTTCCAAAAACTTTAAGCTTTAAATAAATTTGAGATTTGCTTTTCAGAAACATCCATCTCTGGAAGAAAATACCTCAACAGTATACTGGCACAGAATAGGGCAAAATATAAGGAACAGCTATGAGAAAAAAAGATATATTGCATGCATGTGTCTATAAAAAGCTTTAATCTGAAATGAACAGAAAAGGAAAGAGCTACCATCAGCAATAACCACTTCATAACCGTGCATTTGGAACATTTTAATCTGAAAGCTGACGTGGTCACACTATAGGATAATGAAAATTGATAGGATTTCAGCACAAAAGATGGACATGTTAAGTAGTAGGGAAAGGATGAATATTTTAGAAGCTCAAGACACTGACAAGAAATCCATGAACTAATGAATAAGCATTTGGTTAGAAGTCACAAGCCCACATTCTGTGACTGATTCATGTGACGTTGCACTATCTATCTGCTCAATACACTTGGCCTTTACTTGATCATATTCAAAATGGAAATAAATGCTTGCCTGTCTTTCTAAAGCACTTCCAGGCTTAGGATGACAGGATATGTGCCTGTGTGTAGTTGCTAAACATGGAGTATTTTTTCAGCAATGTTATCATCAATAATATGTGAAGTGTACAAAATAGGAATAAACGTCCTTTTTCCATTGGCTCAAGAAATTAAGTAAGTGCCATATTCTACCATGATTTATGGTTTACATGTCAAATAGCTTATGCTTTTCTCTTTAACTCTTATAATTTCTCACAGAACAACACACAAAATGCCAAAATGGAAGAACAGTAGCAGATTTGAAGTTGCTCATTCACATTTATGCTTGCTGCAGTACTCTCAGCTCTTTTTGGAGACCTAAATGCTTAATATTACTGTGATTTCAAATGTGTTGATTAAGGTCTAAAGTTAAAGTTTTTAAAGATTACACAGTATGAAAGTAAACAAACAAACAGTATTAACACAGTAGGGTTTTCTGTCTATGAAACTAATAGAGAGAATGAAAGGAAAATTTCTTTCAGATTATTGCCTCTATGCACCTTTAAATTCCTGCATTACATAACTAGTTGTCCAGTAGGATGCAATTGAACATATCCTCCTCATCTGCAAAGAAAATTATCAAAATTATTGATGAAATCATTTTAATGCTACATTTATATGTAGTATCTCTTTTGTTGTCAGTGTCAAAGACAGCAGTTTATTTTCAGTGTCTGCAAGAAGATTCTATTGGTAGACTTGCACGTCTCCATAAACCAAATAGAAAAAAGAAAGAAAGAATATGTATATATTTGTCTTTAGATTTTATCCAAATATCAATTAGGCTTTTTAATCTTTAGTTTATAAAGTACATTTATATGTATATTTATCCTGTGAGAATTGTAGACTTTCCATTGGGAAAGATAATAGAGACATAAGAGAGTACATTAACATCTGTGACCCTAAGTTGCGGAAATGAACTCTAAACATAGCATTGAACAACTCAGAAACTGCATGGTTTTATGGAATATCAACAAGATTAAGAGTTTAGCTTTGGAACAGTTAGAGATCAGGAATCTTTTCCCTCCTTCACTTTGTTATTCTGATCAAGTTAGATACATATAGGTCTGCCTAACAGTTTAGACACATAAATCCAAAATTTATATCCTCAGGATCTTTAACTCTGTTAGCTTTTTCCACAGTCATCTTAAATTTTGCTGCTAATAGTGTACAGTAACACTTTATTTTTCAGTGTTGCTGACTGCATGTTTTTCAGTAGTGTCTAAACCTTGTTCATTACTTCCTCGGTGAGACCTGTTCTATCTATGAATCCAGAGGAGTCTATGGAGAAGGAAAAGGAGAGACTGCAAAAACACATCATTACATATTGGAAGGTATCCTCTCCATAGTAAGACCAAGTAAACCTCTTCCTGGCAGTATTGTTTGCAGTAGGATTTAGTAAGCTCTCATTATATAAAGCTGCCATCGGTATTCGCATATTCTGAATAGACCAAGACACAACTCAGTAGAGAATTACTATGCTTAGTTAATACTTAAGTAGTCTAATCAAGTATGGCATGCTCTGTCCAGCTTACACCCATAGCTTTATGAATAGAGACAACTCATGTCCAGTTTCTTCCACAGTTTGAGCTCCGTGTGTACATCCTCCATGGGCCCAGCTCCTAAGGAGCAGCAGCTACATCTCCTTTCATCAGTTCACCTCCCATCTTAGGAGGATATCCAAGGGGGCAGGACTCCCAGCTGTTAAAGAATGATCTAATGAACATAACACTTGATGGTCTTAAATACCTTCAACCACCTCAAAATATCACAAGCAGGTAAATATGCCAATATTTAAGGGGCAAAGGTTAGAAGATTTCCGTGCAATAGAATTCAGAGAAAGTAGCTAACATATTTTCTATCAATCACATCTATCACATTTCTATACTTAAATTCCTTAAAGGAATTGTTAAAGATATGGGAAGTAGGAAAAGAAAAAAAGTGTGCTCAGCTAATCTGTAGCATGCATACGTGACCCTTGTTGCTAACTGAAGTGAGCCTGTAAGGATCGTTCCCAATTTTGTAAGCTTGCAATATTTTTAAAAGTTCCTGTTAAGATGTGTGAGACACATTCAAGAAAAAAAAAAAATGTGTTTTCCATAGGAAGAGGACTTTATCTATTCAGCAGTCATTTTCCCTATGCGGAAATTCACTGCTTTCTCTTATTCATCAGTTCAGTCATCTTCTGAATCTAGACCAGTGTTTTGAACTACTGCGCATCTGCTGACCAGCACTTTTCTGTGACTTCTCAAGATAGTTGCCTTTCCTAGCAACTATTCCCAATAAAGTTAATGATAGAAGGAAATTGCATGGCAGCTTCTCCTGACCTTGGTAATGATGAGCTGATTAGAAAGATGGATCTGCTTAGAATGGGATAGACAACTGATTTTCAGAGGATTATACAAGCACAGCATCCAAGTGCAGAAGTGTGTAACAAGTATAGTCAATACTTGCTACAAGCAAGCAATAGTTAATATTTATGTTCCTGTAAGGTTGGTGAACAACAAATCAAATGAATTTACAGTTTTTTTTAGAAAAACTATTTAAAAGTAATTATGTATACATAATAATAATAAGTTTGTAGTCCAGTAAGTAACAAGTTTCTTCTGTAGATATCAAATCCTATTATTCAACTGCTTTTTTTAAAGTGATTTTATTATAATAAATAAAATAATTGCTACTTATCCAGTTAGGAAAATCAGGTAAACATTTTGGTTGGTTTGTTGGTTGGTAGATTTTTATCTTAACAAATTTAGAGAACGAGATTTGAATTTGATAAACCATAAATGCTAGGGAAATAATTAAATGTATAATTTAACTGACATCTATTTATATAATATTGAGCCAATGAAAAGTAAATATATGTTGATTTCCAGAAGGAATTAAAGAATAATATCCCACAATGTTATTCACCGTGATTTTAGTGATGGCAAGCAAATTTGTTTTTGCTTCAATGGATAACAATAAAATTTATAGAAGACTGAAACTGGTAAGATTACCATTCTATAATTAGAACTATAATAAGAATATAATGCTGAATACAGAGAATACAGAATATAGAAAACCAGCAAAAAAATGTATAGTATTGCAGATGTCACACCTAGGAAAAAATACTATAGGACAAAGGACAGAAAAAGCATAGCTCAAAATGAATGTGGTATCTTTTGGAATATAATGTTAATTTATAAAAGAACTTGTTATGAGTGAATGAACATGGTTCTTATATATGAACACAGAATGAAAGGTAGCAAGGATGTTACAAAATTAGTAGATATTAGTGCAAAAGTTATTGGTAAAAGGATTTTGATTTTGTGATCCATGTTCTAAAAAGGCTTACTGACAAGAAGGCTCTCCAAGTTAAGAAAAAGAATAATTTATATTCTTCAATCTATAAAAATTGATGTCTTGTGGAAAATGTTATTTCTTTCTAGAAAAAGAAAAATAAAATAGTCAGAAGCCTTTAGTTGTCTTATTTTTCTTGCAAAACATTTGGTAATGGCCTCTAAATATCTGTCCGAATAAAATCAGCCTTTTCTCTTTTTTCTTTTTTTCTTTTTTTTCTTTTTTCTTTTTCTTTTTCTTTTTTTTTTTAGTATTCAGCATGATAAAGGAAGGAAGATTGTTACATGTAGGTTCTTAGCTCTTCTTTGTCAGTGCTTTGTAGTCAGGGAAAGATTTCCTATAATCTTCCAGACATCACTTGTGGTTCTTCTTCTTAGTGATCACGTCTATTCTACATAACTATCAATAATTACCATTTTCTTTGTCTGAATGTGCATAACATGCTTCACAAGATCAAAGGCTAATCATATCCTCTATCCTCTCTCCAGTAATAAAATGGAGTGCTTCTGGATTCACTAGCAGGTGCTGGAGGAAAGAACCAGGGGCAGTGAGCAAACAGAGCATTTTAGGAATTACTAGTGAACAAATAAAGAGCAGCAGAAAGCATGATACTGTTCACTAACAGCTTGAATATTATTGACAATTTTCATTTCTCCTTACCTCAAAAGAATGAAAAATAAAAATAAAGTGGAAGACACAGAGCTGTGAAGGTACAAGGTGAGGATTCAAGAAGGTTCTTGAAAATAAGGAGCATCTTCCAAATGATGGTTTAGGTACCAGTAGTTTGAGTAGAGATTGATTTTTTTTTTTCTAGTATACAGGCTAAGAGATGTCAAATGAATTGACTAGAGAAAGGTGGAAGCAAACAGTATATCATCACCTATGTAAATTCTCCAGATGATTAGCAATCTGAGGGACCTATGCCATTTCCTAACTCTTCTTCTTTCTATGGAATCCCAAAGTTTATTTACTTTTTTCCTTCTATTTCTAATCGTCCTCTTTGACCCGTTTCTACTTATTTTCTCTAGTTTTGTTTAACTATTGTATTCAGATAGAGATCGTAACTGTGTGTAGCATTCAAGATACAGGATTATCAGTGCTCCTGCTTTTTCCTGTTCCTTCCTGATAAATCCTTATCTCTTTGAATGTGTTTCCAGACATCTTATGTGTATGGTCTCTTGTCATGGAATATTAACTACAGATACAGTGATGTGTGCTACAAATATTTTTTTCTTATTAAAATTTATCATCTCTGAATTATATTTGCTGCTTTATTGCTCAGTAATTCAGAATTGGGACCCTTTGCCATTCTTCAGTCAGCTGTGTGATAACTGATGACATAAAATTATGCAAACTAAACCTTGCCACTTAATTTTTCATCCTTGTTTCTGGATCCTTTATGAAAATGCTAAACAACTGGCATCCCATTACTATCTCCTCATCATTTTTGAAAATTAGCTATTTATTTTTGCTTTGTTTCCTCTTTTTTGACCACGTGCTAATTATACAATGTACGTATGAATACATGCTGTGTTTTTATTGTGTATGCATGTGTTGGCAGAAAATAGCTCACTCTATGCTAATTAGCATCCTGTTTTTGCAGAAATGGGAAACAAAGGCAACAGAGAATCAACTGCTGACTCAGTTTTTGGTTATAATTTGATAATATGAAAGTTTGACACAAATGTTTGCCAAATTTGTATTTAGCTTTATCCAGTAGATTACTGACAGTTGCTAAAGAGGCTGATCGTCTTTGTAAATACTGTATATCACAAATTTTCTGGCTTAATCACTTAGAAGTTTTTGATTACTTTGGTACTTGAACTGATTTAAGATGTTTCTTTTGGCTCCACTCATGGCTTTCCCTTCAATTGGGTAGATGTAGAAAAGAAAAAAAAATCCTCTTTTTTATAAATGTATTTCCTCTCCCCAAATATTTTCCGTGAATGTTTGAGCTAGGTCACACATGTGCTACATCACTGGTAGGTCAGCTGTGTTAGAGCTAAGAAAAAGAATCCATCTGTTTATCAATGCAATTCAGCCTTTATAAGTATAGTCTTTATCACTGTCTGTTTTTGTTTTGTTTTGTTTTCCTTCTGTTGAACCTCTTCTGTGTGGGAGACATGATTTAGTATGGTTTTAATCTTACTTGTTTCACTTATTCTGAAACAAATTGGAAGTGCTCTCTGGGAGAGTTAGGGAAGATTGGAAACCAGTGGTTCCACAGAAATAATATCCTTAAATGTTCAAAACACTTCAGGTGATACTCTAGTTAAGCCAGAATATGCTGAAATACCCTTTACACTTGAACATGTGTGAGATAGATAAGAGAGTCTATATGAATCATAAAAAATATATTGCAGTTTATTCAAAGTTTACTCATACACACCTTATTTTTTAAATTCTAATGTGACTGATAAATTAAAATAGCAATATTTGCTAAGAGCAATGTTCACTACATCAAACTTTCACATTCATCAAAATAGATAAATTCATACAAAAGCACTATTTTATACACTTATGTTCTTATAAATTTAAGGATACTGAACTAGTTTTATTTTTAAAAAATTTATGGAATTCCTTAGAATTTTATAAGATGTAGACACAAATTAATACATTTTAGTCATGTCGGCTACTTCTGTATCATATTTCTGATAGATAGATACATAAATAGATAGGAAAGATAGATAGATAGATAGATAGATAGATAGATAGATAGATAGATAGATAGATAGATAGATAGATAAATAAATAAAGGAACTAATGTTTTATTAGATATGAATTCTCAGTATACATGAAAATAACATGATTCAAAAAAATGAGCTGCTTATAAGTGTGTGAAACTGTGGTAAAAAAGTAAGTTCTGAACAAGATTGTTTTAGCTGCTTTATTTAAAAGAATAAAATGAACCTAAAATAGGGAAGATGCTTAAGATAGAAGTTAAAATTACATCTTAAATATTGTGTACATTCCAGTGAGCTATATGGATTATTTGAATAAAGCACATTCTGTATAAGTGCCAAAATAGAGATTATGAAGATTGCTCTGTTTACTAGAACCACCCAGTACTAGATGTCAGGAAGAGGGAAGAGAGGGAATTATTGGTCTCTATTTAAGTATTCAAGATCAGAAGCTTTTCTTGAAGTTGGGGTGATACCTCTCATTAAACTGTCTCATTATTTTGGAGCATTTTTCACAAGTAGTACAGTGTAAGCTGGCCTAAACTGGTTAAAGAATTCAGTGTGAGGTTTTATGTGACTCTTCACATTATCATACTATTTGTAGAGGTCACTGATATTATGTGTGTTTTAATACATATGAGAAAAATATTAAGAATGAAATATATTGTACATGATTTGTCACTGGATGCACACTGCTGTGAATATGACAAAACCATTTTATGTGAAGCTTGCAGTTCTCTAGCAGTTATGTAATTAATAGAGCAGAGGAATAAAGAAGGATGGAGCGCTTAATGTTTTCATTCTCTGTTCTTAGGTGTGCAATCTGTAGTTTCCACTAGATAACAATCGAAAGCAATCTTGAACATCTATGATATATTCCCTTTTGTTAATTTCATTGTGAGTGGTAATGAAAAGGTGGTACTAACCAGTCATTTCTGAAAACTTTTTGATTTGTTATTCTTTTTTAATCAAGTGTCTCAGCAGTGATTTCATGGATTTCTTGTACCTTTCTGTGTGTGCCTGTGTGTAGGTCAGTGCTTCATCGAGTAATTGACAGGTATTGAGTAATATGCAGGTAGACATAGACAGTTTGGTATCTGCCTCTTTTCAGAAATAGAAAAAATATCTAATTGGATAAATTAATAGAAATAAAAATTTTAGAAAAAGATGCACTAGAACATTGTCATGCCAATGCTTTTCTACAGTTTGACTTAGTAGATTTTGTTTCAGTATTGGTTCTTATCTCTGAGTTAAGTAGTTACTTTTTAAACTTGGTTAATTCTACATAGATTGCTTTGGGAGTACTGCAAATGAGAGAGAGAAAACATTACCAACAAAAAACTCTATGATTATATATTTAATGTGAACCAAAATAGGACATAGGATTGTTTTGCATTGTGCCTGCAGTATTGATGTTAGCAGGAAAAGGAGGACATGGACAGATAGGACTATGTGGTATTTATAAAATTATACAGACAGAAAAGCTAATTTATCAACCAGGAATCGAAAATGAGTTAGCAGAGCTCGGCTAAATAAATATAACTTGCATAAACACTCTTCTTGAGAGTCTGTAATTATTTCTCTCTTGAGAAGGTTTGGAAAGATCATGCTCTCAACTGTTTTCAACTTTTAAAACTTTAATGAAAACAAAAATCCCATCAGAATCATTTTTATTACTAGGAATTTATGATGACCAAAAAAAGTGTGATGCAACAGTGTAGTTGATGAGATGATTGAAAATTCAATATAAAAGAAAAGAGATTTGTAGCAATGGAAAAAAAATACTAGGAATTGGTAATTGGCATGCAGTAGTAAGTGTTTAATACAGATATATATTTGACTACTGTTCTTGATAGAAGGGTTTTGTAAATGCAGTCATCTTTCTGAATAATCTTGTACCAGAGAACTTCTCCAATCTGAATTTAATTTTAAACCAAGGGGAATGAGTGACTATTGTTATTTACAGGGACTCGAGTGCTGCAAAAAAAGAAAAAAAAAAAAAAGAAAAAGAAAAAAAAACAAAGAGACTTCCATGGAATCAAATAACATACAAGAAGAGAATGACTGTACTTCTTCATCAAGTCCAATGACTGAAAATGAAGCATTTTCCTCCCATATCTGCCATGAAGAATGAGTGTCATGACTGGTGACAGATGAAGAGAAAGTAAGCATGTTTCAAGAAGAACCTAATGAAAAAAAAGCAACCTGAGGACTTATTTGGCTTAATAAAGACAGTTTTTACATTTCTAGTCCTGCAAATCCATTTCTTCTAATCACCAATTGAAGGGCACTAAGCATGCTCTTTTGGCTTACCTGTATATGTATGTATACATGACCAATGAAAACTTTGTGCATAAGTGTGCATGCTTTTAATCTGTGAAATATTTAGTTAATTCTAGATGGAACGTTTCACCACAGAAAAGCTTTTAGGTCCTTCCATCCATCATTCTCCATTTCAGAACTTCTTTAAAAGACTTGCTTCCATTTGTTCTGAACCGTTTTTTCTAAATAGATAACAATTGGACTGTTTGGGAAATTCTTTTCATTTTGATGATGCAATGTTTTTATTTTCATTCTCAACTAAACACCATTCAAGTACAATGGTAGTTACTTATACCATTACATTACTAGTTTTCAAACCATCATTTATCTAATGTCAAAAATAAATCTGGCCATTTTATAGTTGGGATGGATAAAGATCACTTTTTCTTTCATGTTCTTTAATAATATTTGTATTCACTGTATACAAGAATAGTGGAATAATCATTCCAGGCTATGACTAGCAGTTTGCTTTTTGTTGTTATCTACTGCTTACAGTCTTTCTTTAAAAAAAAAAAAAAATCATTTTAGCACCAAGAGAGAATTCTTTTGTATCACACAGCATGGATGTCATCCATTTAGACATTCTACACTATTGCTAAGTAGTGCTCTTACAATGATATTTCTAGCAGTACTGTCTCAAGTGTCTTTCAATTTATTGCAGGTTCATTTCATTAAATTTCACTATTTCACTTTTTTTTTCTTTTATCTTTTAAGTTCACCGTTCAAAATACCTGAAAACTCTCATCTGGAAGATTTCAAAAATTAACATCTTTGTCCCGAATTGTTTCTCTCTCTCATCCCTCTGTCAGGTTCCACCACCTTTTTCTAATCTTCTAACTAGATCTTAATTATTATCTCAAAGTTACCTAAAGAACAAACAGAAGGCCCATTAACTCCCAAATATTTTGTTGGTTTTACAAGTTTTCTTAATATATATTTCCCCCTGTCAATACTAAAACAGTGCTGTTCTCTGAATTTAAGTCTACCTAGAGGAATAATTACAGAGTAGTCAAATCTCATACAAACACACTCCTAGAATTACAAGACTACATTTTGGGAAATTTTGCATGCCTTTTCCAGGAAGTCAGCACATCTGGGTGCCTCTATAAGGTGCCTGTAGGCTAATCCATGCATCATGGGGAACAAATAGGATGAACTAGCAGTCTGCGTGCAGTTACAGGATTACAATCTCTTTGGGATCATGAAGACATAACTCACATGACTAGAAAAGTATGAAAGGTTCCAGAGGACTGAATGCAAGCAACCATCACCCCTACCATATGCAAGAAGGATCTGAGCATCAAGGAGGATCTGAGACACTACCCCACTACATGCCAGTCAGCCACATGCCTATCCCTCTGAAAATGATAAAGCAATTAATCCTAGATACCATTTCTAGATATGTGAAAGCCAGAAAGGTTATCAGGATAGTCTGCATGAATTTACATATGGGAAGTAATGCCTAATCAAACCAATATCTTTCTCTGATGAGGTGTCTGGTTGGATGAATGTGAAGCACTTAATATATTGTTACTTTGACATCAGGTGTTGTTCCTGGGACCAGCACTGTTCAGAATCTTCATTTTCCTGCATGATGGAACTTAATATACCACAAGTAAGTCTTCAGTTGATACAAGTTGATCTTGACAGGATGGACAAATGGGCCTCACAAAGCTCAACAAAGAGAAGTGCAAATTTCTGCACCTGGAGAGGAAGAATCTCGTCCACCAGTACAGGCCTGAGGCCAGCCAGATGGAGAGCTATTCTGCAGAGAAAAATCTAGGAGGGAGAGGAAGTCCTAGTGGACAACTTGAACCTGAGGCAGCAATGTGCCCTCATGGAGCACAGCGTTGGCAGCAGGTGGAGGTAGGGGATCCTTTTTCTTTATTCAGCTCTGTGGAGGCCACATCTAGAGTTTTGGGTGCAATTCTGGGCTCTGCAACACAAGAGAGATATTACCATATTGAGTGAAGGGACAAAAGGACCTCTCTCATATAAGGAAAGGTTGAGAGAGCTTGGACTGTTCAGCCTGGAGAAGAGAAGGCTTGGCGGATCTTATCAATATGTATAAATAATTAATGCAAGGGAGTAAAGAAGACAAAGATGAAGCCAGACTCTTCTCAGAAGTGCTTAGTGAAAGGACAAGATGCCAGAGACAAGAGGCAAGGACAAGAAACTCCATCTGTACATAAGAAAGAATTTTTTCACTGTGAAGATGGCTGAAAACTGCAGCAGGTTGCCCAGAGAGACTGTGGAATCTCCATCCTTGAAAGTATTCAAAACTTGACTGAACACAGGCCTGAGCAAACTGCTGTAGCTGATCTTGCCTTGAGCAGTTAATTGGACTGGGAATGGATCATCTGTAGAGGTCCCTTCCAACTTCAACTCTTCTGTGATTCAATGTGAAAGAAATATAAATGTTGAATGCAGTGTAAAGACATAGAAAAGGAGAAAACATCACTGCATTTCCTTGCTGTGCAATTACTTGAATTGAAATACTCTGCAATTACTTTTCTTTAGACTTAGCTCTTTTCTGAGTTACTGAGTTACTTTCTCATTGTTACTGAGTTGCTGTTCCTTTGCTTTATTTTTGGTTTCCTGGATAAAATATTAATATTCCTTTGTAGGAATTAGCAATCATTTTAAATAGTGCCAGAAACAGATGTTGCATTTTATAGGAATAAATTATAGGAGAAATATCTGTAAAAATAATGATTTTAGAATATCTGATAAGAAGCAAAGGGATTTTTAATTTTTTTTTTTTGTAAAAAGTAGTGGAATGAATGGAAGTGCAAATTATTAAATTTAATTTCAAGCCATTGTCACACACTAGAAACAGTTTCAGATCAGATCCTACCCCTCCAGAAGGGAAACTATTTGTCCTAAGTGAGAGCAGGAGCAGGTGGTCAAAATTGTCCTTGCTTGTGTAAAATCAGCACTGCAATGGAAATTTACATTGCTTGGGACTCAATAGTGAAGATGTGCCTCAGTAAAATAGGAATTTGGAATTTGGGGAGAAATAAATTATAACTTCAGAAATGACTTAGGTATGACTTAGGTGAAAACTGGAGATAAATAGGCCTACTGATCTCCAGAAAACTGAAACTAGGGAGTGAAAAACTAGTATTTCTGAAATGATGGAAAGTAGGGTCAGAAAAATGAGAGGAAAAAAAAGGAGATAAAATAAGGTGGAAGAAGAAAGGTAATGGGGCTCTCATGCAGGTTTCATGAGTTTTAAATAAATGTCATAACTTAAAAATTCATCTGATTTTAATCTAATGCAAATCAAGTGTGCAGCTGTGAGCTGAATCAGACATAAGGCATTACAGGAAATCACACACACACAAGAAGATATTCTCAACTTTTTTCCCTATTTTTCTGACAGAAAAAGTACGAAACTTTTCTTTTAAGAGTGTGTATCTGTCTTAATCTGTATATACTTTGCTTTGGGAAATATAATGTGTTTTTCATAGTAAAGTTCCTTTTGATTCTTGTGAATTCACTTATTAAAGGGTTATGCAATTTGCAAAAGAGATTGGAAAAAGCTGAAGGGTAAATAGATTACAAAATAAATAGACTAGTAAATAGATTACAAGATAACATTGTGATATGGCATGGGCAAGTGTTTGTTTTTAAAATAGCATTGGTCAGATATCTCACAGTCCTTTCCTTTTGACTTTTGAGGAGGGATATTGCATGAACCAGCTGCTTGTTCTGTACAATAAGTGTATATTGCTTTCTGAAGGAATAAAATGATAACAAGAAATCTGTAAATAACAATAAACTGTATGTTCAGTCACATAGATCTCAAATGTACTCTAGCTTTGATTTGACTTAAAGCATAGAAAATATTTTTTCCATCTAACACATTGTGAAAAGTAATCTCCAAAATGGCTGGAATTCAAGTTCAAATATCACCCTGATAACATGAAAATTATCCAAAATATATACATCTCTTGATGTGGGATTTAGTTCTCACAAGAAAAGACAGGTTAATTAAATTTCTGTTTTTCTTTTTATTATTTTTCTCAGATGTTGAAGACACCATAGTAACATTTTATCATTACATTTGATATTTCTATTTCACTTGGACAAAAATTTATAGTGAAAAATGCAAATGAGTACTTATGTGAAAGAAAAAAACAAACATGACTCTAACTTTTCTTAAACATCAGAGAGATTGTCATCAAGTTCAGATAATTCTCATTGTACTGGAGCTAGTTTAATTATTTTTTTCTCAAACAGAGCATTATGAATTTCTTACACTTTTTAATCACTCATGAGAAATGTTTTAGAAGCTATAAAGAAATTAGCTCAGGAACCTTGAAAAATGTTTACAAAGATATTGCTTGGCAATATCTTTGCCAAGCAAAGCAATATCAGAAACTCTCCTCAGGTAATGAGAAGGCTGGAAAAATGTGGAAAAATTAAAATGTTTGGTACATTAAACTTTTCACAACTTGCATATATTTACCAAAAAGATAAAAGAAAACATATTATATATTTGGCACCCAAATTTTGCTTTTTTGTTTTTCATTTTGCTTTTAAAAAGCCAAAGTTAAGTAAGGTAGAGATTTTAAATCTCAAAATTGTTTTAAATAAGAGGAAAATAGAAAAAAAGTCTGTATTTCATGTTACTTAGAAAGAGAATGATATTTGATCAACCAAATTTTTTTACTTATTTCAAGCTTTTTTTTTTTTTGGAAAGATAAATCTGTTAACATAAAAAAGCATCCTTCTTTTTATGATATTCTCTGTGAAAATGTCTTCATTCAGTGAATAAAAACACAGCTGATGTATCCTATCTCTGCTAAAGAACCTGAGTTTAGGAATGGAGAAATTTATGATGCTTGCAGAAGCAAATGTAACTCAGCTTTATCTCTGGAAAACACTACTTGGTTTCAGTTACAAGTGTTAACTGTTACTTGGAGTCTTCCATCCTTGGCTGTAGATTGTGAGCTGTTTAATCAAATACTTAACTGGCAAGTTTTCAGTTGCATAAATACATACTTGAGGACTTTGTGAGTCAAGGTCTATTATATTATCAAAATACACTCAGACACTTCAAAAAGAGGTAGTGCTAGTTTAAATGCCATCAATACTGCAGTCTTGTGTGATACACTATTATTTAGTCTACTAACTGTTTTGTGTGGAAGTAATTCTTTAGTTCACATTTTGAAGGAAAAAGGAGATTCTCCAGGGAAAAGTAGCTATTGGAGATCTCCAGTTCCTGTTAATATATTTTAATTTACCTGTTACTTAGGGGCTACATAATGTATTTTGATTTACTCCTTAGTAGGGGCTACAATGGTACTCTACAGCTATTACAATGATGGGAATAAGAGTGAGGCTTATATATCCACTGGACTTCATTGCCTTGGCCTTAAAAGTAAGGCATTGTTGCTTGGATTAAAGGAAAAAGGAAAAAGCCGGGATGAGTAAGGAAGGGAAAATATATATGGGACAATGACTTAATACAGAAATATTTTGTTTTTTTTTTTTCTTGAAATATCTTAATTGTGTGCAGTAGGTTGTTATTAATGTTACATGGGCGTGATTCATTAAAGATGGGTTATTTCATGGCATGCATAATAACATTGTACATTTTAGAATTTTAACAAAATGGATATCTTTAATAAGCGAGTACTTGCTTATTAGCTTCTGCTATGACAGACAGGTGTGTTATATCTAGTTGTTTTCTTTTTCTTTTGTAAGAAAGAGCAGAAGAAAGGAATTACTGTTTTTACCAGTGAGAGAGAGACTAAAAATAGGCAATTTGCATTTTACTCTGTAATTAGAAATAGCACAGAAAGGGAGACAAAATTAGATACAGTTGTGTTTGTACAGTATCTGCTTAACAAATGTATCATGAACTGTATATGTCTAAGACAGAAAAAAATCCTTCAAGTATTTAAAAATGAATAGCATGAAGTCATGTGTTTATTTTTCAGTGCATTAATATATATAATAAAAAGCTGAATCTAGACACAAAAAAGCTAATTTATATGTAAATTAATTATGAAAAGATATAAGGGTCTGCATGCATTTTAAAGTAAAACATTGTGAAATGTTGTGCATATATTCATTAGGAAAACTATCTATTTTGTCTACTAATCTTTAAATTACAGATCAATTTGAAATGTTGAAAGTGAATATGTTGTGAAACCACCAAAAGAAGCAGTTCAAACTTAAAAGGAAAACTAGTCATTTTGTGAATTCCATGATACTAAAGAACATTTTATCAATTGTTTCTTCTAATATTTTATAATTCTTTCCTTACTATCTACTTGCTAATTAATAGTCCATAAATTATCTGCTTACCCTTTAATAGACACAAATGTGTTTGCATATTCATGCTAAAACAACCAGTTCCCTTTCGTATAACTTCTGCACCTCAGATATTTTTCAATGTAGCTGAGGAAGCTGGTGTAACAGTCATTTCATGCTAATATATACAGAAAGAGAACACATACTTTGCAGGAAAGAGAGATAATTGTAATTGTTTATTCTATATCTTATTTCCCAGATGATTTGACTCAATAAACTACATAAAGGCTTGTAGCAGAGTATATGAAGGATAAAAATGCTTGATCAATTTAAAATATTTTGTGGTGCTAGAGAGCTAAGTTGTTGGAACCCATTTATATATCTTTAATATTTTAAATTTTGACAGTACTTAGCAAGGAATAATTAGGTTTGCAAATAATTTTAATGTATTTAAACATAAACATATCTAAAATACTTGAGTCATTATTGCATATAATTGTTTTCAGAAATTAGCTGTTTCTCAATGAAGTTATTGTTGACATAATTTCCATTTTTAAAGCAGCCATATAATTCTGTAATTCTCAATTTTTAGTAATTTATAAACTGTAAAAAATTGAAAAACTGAAAAAGCAGTTTATTTCACCTTGACTATGCTTAGTATAGTTATGGAACCACATGGAATTGGGAGTAAGAATCTGGCTTTTGTATGTAAATGTGTTTTTAAGATCAAGTTTATTTGATGGTGCTACTTTATTAAAGGTGATTTATTCTTTGGCTTGCCTTTATTAACCATTTCCTGCTGATATGGTTTTAATGAGCCACTGAAATTACTAGAATTGTTTCATCTGTAAAACTAAAAACACTAATGAATGGGGTCTGTAACTCGGGGGCAGGCAGCTCTGAAGGTCAGTCAGTCTGAGTGGTAGCATTATCTTTATACTGACCTAGCAAATTAGTATGACTTGGCATCTTTTTAGTGTTACATGGCATGCCATTGGCATGTGATACATTAGCAGAATGAGGATGTTGGAGGTTTCCCTCCAGAGAAGCCCCTCCAGTTGGATGCACACTTTCCCTGAGGAATCTCCCTCAGATTGCTAAGGAAATAGGATGTCCTCTGTATATTGCTCTAGTACTTTCTTCAGAATTAGCAGCCCAAGTTGTGAGGCCTCCCCTAGCAGGCTGAGCAAGTGTTTATACATGTTTTTTCCTGATACAGATGCAGAAAGGCATTGAGACTGGCTAATAGCAGTCACTTGTATTTTCTTTGCAATTCTCCTTAAGCGAAAAATGTTTTTGAAATACATCTCTTAGAATTTACCCTTAGTTACTAGCCATGA
Organism: Nothura maculosa; assembly: GCA_032353885.1. Lineage (NCBI taxonomy): Eukaryota > Metazoa > Chordata > Aves > Tinamiformes > Tinamidae > Nothura > Nothura maculosa. The sequence goes on along the minus strand of JAUBOD010000981.1, from coordinate 2,215,864 downwards.
TAGCTGTATGGTTCCACATCAGACTGACCACCTCTTTCATTTTTTTAATGTTCAGTTTGACAAAATGTTTTACTAGGCTTTGTCTAATTTAGACATATGGTCAAAAAGAATAGCTGTGATCTTTTAAATCCCCCCACAAATGCGAGTTGCGTAAGGGAGCATGATTTACATTTTGCATCAGTTTGAAAGCTACTTACTTAGGAAAATTTCTTGTCCCTGTGGTGCACAAGCAAAAAACAGTAATTTTTTTTTGTTATTGTTTTGTTCTTCCAGTCTTAAGCATTGCCAGGAGGATTTAATGGATAGTGATTCATTCCCTAGTCATTTTAATTAGCACTTGGTTTGTGCACTTAGCAGATGTTGGCAGCAAGTTCTTCCTATCGTGTCCCGTGTGGAACCTTGTTGTTGTGATGCTTTGTCCTGTCTGCTGCTGACTGATGAGATATTTAATCTGAGAGTTTCCATACTGTTGCTGCACCACATGGGCCCTTAGAATCATGTTGTTGACTGTGGCTATGCCATCCTCATCCTCCATAACACCTGCACTTCTTGCCACTAACTTTGTCATCCACAGACAGGAGATATGAAAGTGTTAAACAGCTCATCAAGGCTGATTCAACACAATAGTATATGTTGTGTACACCTGCACGATATTATCGTCTGATCTGGTTAGAATCACTAGAAGCCAGTGCCTAATATTTGGTATTTGATAATAGTATTTACCTTCCATTTAGAAAGTTAGAAAAAAAAGAAAAAAAAAAAGGAAAAAGCAAATCTGCATTGGGTATACTCCTTTAGAACAATTTGGCTAGTATGTATATGTATACCAATACACATATGACATAATATGCTCATTAATTTTAATTCTAGAGAAAAATAAAGTAGGAGGTTGGGGAAAATGTAGAAAGTCTAGGGAGAGTAGAGCTGCTAGGGATCTGAGCAAGGCACTCACTGTTGAGACCTGGACTTCTGAACTGAAGCTTTAGACTTGTATTCTAGTTTCACTTAATTCAATATCAGCTTATAGTGAGGATCTGGCTACTTGTCTTATCAGTCTTTTGAAATCATAGCTTTTTATAATCCTGAGGACCTATAGATTTTGTGTTCCTGCTACTGATGAGTTCTTTTATCAACCTTCTTAGAGGGCATCTCTCATTTTCAGGTGTCTACCTTTTTCAATTTTTGGTTTCTGAAAAATGTGCATATATTCCAGCTTGCCTTGATATATTTAAGTTTTCATATTAACTTTAAACACAGCAACTGGCCAAGAAGCAGCACACACTTGATTTGGATTCTGGGAGAAAATATTTTAGAATGCAAACTAATTGAGCCAAAAAAAAATATAATGGTGATATATTTTCCTGAACTCTTCTAGACTCTCATACCTGTAAGAAAAATAGCAAAATGCAGCCTTTGTTCTTATAAAATATGAGATAAATATGAAAGATTCTTTGTAAGAGAAAAACCTCTATTTCTTCAACCACATTACATAGTAACATCCTACCATTTAACTCATAATAAAGTGAAAGTCTCTAGGCTGAAGATGACTCAATGTGCCAAGAAGGCTCTGCACTGGAGACTCAGCTCTGAAAACATATATAATTAACCTGTAACTTTTCCTGTTTAACAAATGTGAGCCCAGTATGCTGAACTTGCAGACGCGTGTTCAGCTCACTCTGATGGATAAAGACAACAGTGTGTATTCATTTAACTTCTCTTGGATTGGAAAGTGTTACCATAACTTGAAATTTATGGACACATGTGGACACATCCATGTCATCTTTTTTTATAAATAAAGATCAAAATTGAGAATTTGCCAGAAATGCAAGTAGGTGCTCACATATACCTTAGAAAATGGCTCATCAAAATGGTTTATTTAAATAAAGACCTCTTTATAGAGGATCACCCTTTCAACCTATAACTCTTCAAGTTGAGAATTGATTTGGCTCCAAATTCATTCACCTTTTATATCAGATATAAGTAATATGCCTTCTCTAAAGATTTCCTACCTTTGTTATATGCACCGTATTTCACCAATGAATTAATATAATTTTGTTGCAAAAACACTTTTATACTCCTATTAAAACCTGCCCAGACATACAAATATATAAAATTACTTTGAAGATTATAATGCATCAGCACAGTAAAATTTATAGATATGGCAAAACTTTAATTTGCATAACATAAAAATGAGAGCTTATATTGACCTGCTGTACATTACAGTCAGGGTTTTTCCTTCCCCAGAATCTATACACAAGCACATTTTTTTTTCCCCTCTTGCTCCATTTGTACACTTCATCACAAAATCCCAGCTTTATCCTGCCATATAGTCATTTCTCTCCTTTGACAGCAGTGAGGAAAGAGCAGAGGGGTAACTAGCTAGGGAGATCTTTGACACCAGTCAACTGGCTCAATGGAGTTTTGCTTGCTGACTGCTTAGAAGAAGATGAATTGTTTGCACAGAGCAAATGGACAGAGAAGGTCAGAGGCATGGCAGAAAACTACCTAGACTTTGTCCTCTCGGAGAAAGATGGGCGGCTGCTGTGTGCACATCTTTCGGGACATAAATCTGTAAGGTACCACTGCAACAGCTTTCAGGGGCAGGCTAAGCCGTAAATTTTACTGGACCCCTTATCTATTAAATGCTAAAGGATAAAAAAAAAGGAGGGGTGGGAAAGGGAGAGTGTGTGGGCTACAGAAGCAGTGGGGCAAGGTCTAGTATGTGCTTGCTGAACGCTGCTACTTCCATTGCATAAGAAAAGAACAAAGTGCCTTTGAATATTTTTCTTTGCAACGTAAAGCTCTAGCAAATGGGCTAGCTAATAATGTAAAATGTGGGTAAAGGTAGAGTGGAAGGGGAGGTATTGCCATTTAACAGGCAGCTGAAGACAATTTTATAACTTTTTCTTACAATGTTTTATCTAGAAAATATTACATAAAGAGAAAACTAGGTAATGCAAATCCTTTTATTTTGCCTGAATTCAGTTTAAAGTAAATAAAATAAAAACCAGAATATGTTTCTGTTCAGCAGAAGAGGTCTAACTGATACCTATCTAGGGAAAAAATCAGGAAAGAAAATATAACTGCTTGTTTTCGCTATTAGTTTTGTAGAAAAAACTGAGCTTCATATAAATCAAAACTATTTTTTTAACTTGTCCTCCTTATGTGGAGAATTTCTTAGATTTTTTTTCATCAGTAAAATAACTCTGTTCAAAAATAACTTTTTAAATTCTATTCACATCAGGTACTTGACTTTGGGTCTCACATATTCCAGATGAAGGGCTTGACAGGCAAGTTAGGTTTTTTTGTTGCTGAACATTTTGTCAAAAATATCTATTATGAACTTGAACCTTGTCTGGATAGATATTTTGTTGAAATTGTCGTGTTTCTGAGAAAGTGTTTTTCTTTCAATCATTAGTACTGAAAAATAAAACAAATAAACAATAATTACAGTGACAATCCTTTGGCCAACCTTCTCTGCACTGTTAAATGCTTTGAGGGTGATCAGTGGGAAATGAGAACTAATCACCAAAATTTTGTTTAATATTTTGTTTTTTTTTGCAAGGCTTGTGCCTTTTTTTTTCGAATTCTCCATTTTTTTCCTCATAGTGTATTTTTGTAGCTTCATGCTCTATAGTAATGTATAGCATTTTAAAACAGAAGTAGTTTCTCTGTGTGTACTCAACGTAGCCTTCATAACAATTTAAAACGTTAGACTTTCAGATAAAGTGTATGTTTTTTATATTTTACTTTAATATTCTGATAGACATATTTTATTTCTAATATTTGTTCTTTAGCAGTGTTATTTCATAATGAAATCTAAAATAGATGAAACTATTTTCTTATCATAGAAATTACATTAATTGTAAATTAAATGAAAATGGTGAAGCTGAGGAAAAACTTCAAAATGCCCTGAATAATATGGTGCTATTCCATTGCACTATCATCTCTGCAAGATGCTTATAAATATATATGCAAATATAAGATCTTTATGATAGTTTAATGTTTTCTTATCTATTGTTATTATTCAGTAGCTTAAGAGCATGTGAAATAAGATCAAAACAATGAGATCAAGAGATGTTTTTGCTTTCAATGTACGTACTTAATGAGTAGTTTCTTGTTCTAAACTGCAATACAAGTGTGTTACTGGTTCTTTATTTCTAAGCAAAACAGAAAATAACCTGTTTTTTTGGATCGTGTACTACAGATACTCTCAGTGTATCCAGCGTATCTTAGGAGTCAAGAGGGCTGTAGCCCAGCACCATCAACACTCAGAGAGTCAGAGAGTTTATGAACTATAAGCTAGATAGATCTAACTTACAATTTTCTATGTTTGCAGGGGCAAATGCATTCAGTGCATTCTACTCATAGGGAACAAGCCCTTCCTTTACAGGGCATAAAGGGGATGGAGTGGAATATGATAGAGCAACAAAGGAGAATAAAGTCATCATTCAACTCTGAAATTTAAAAAAAATTTAAAAGATATCTGAAACAGATACTAGCAATTTGTGATTCTCTAACAAATCTGTGATTCTGTAACTTTCCAACATTTAAAGATTAAAAAAAGCCAAACTAAACATTTTCAGTAACTCAGGCACCAAGAAGTGTTAATAAATGAGAAATTTACTCAAATAGTAAGCTATGTACACAATTTGACAATATAGACTACATCACTATACTTTTAGGCTGCATAAAACCTTTGCTTACATTTAAGAATATGACCAATTTCCTGAATATCTTCTGAGGTATTATTTTGTCATTTCTTCTCTATGGCTTCTGCAACTCTAATAGTAATGACATTGAATTGTACCTTTCTGCTTCTTGCAGAAAACTGCACGTGTGAGCTAGTTAATAGTTATTGATGCTGGCATTGTCAGGGTATTTCTGATGTCAGTTTACTGTGGCATGGACTCAGTAATCAACATTCAATGATGCATAATAAGTGTTCTAACACTATTGGCAAATTCGATTTGAAAACAAAATGTTAGATGTTAATGTAATTATTAATCAGAAATTTCTAAGCACACGTTGCATGGTGTAATTAACAAAGGTCTTTTACATTGGTTGTTTCTGTCAGACACTTTGTTGTATTTCAAAACATTCCAAGTGAAATCCAGATCTGCCACCACATACAGAATATCATGCTTCTTGCTGTCTTAAAAAAAAAGTATTTTCTAAATCTTAGAACATCTTCCTATTGAATTTTCCTTTACTATATGCCTGACATCTTACTACTCAGTGACAGAAAGATGCTATTTACAGTCCTTACCAGTTTTGTATGTACCAGTATGTAAGAGCCTAGTCATTAGAGAGATGTGCACCTAAGCTGGCCTTCTAAGGAAGTAGGTTGCCTTTCAGGGAATGTAAGAAAATGTGGGAGGCAAAGACATAATCTGAGTAGACATGAGGCTGACATGAAGCAGAAAAAGGGATAGGAAGCATTTAAAAGTGAGAAAACTTCCAGTGACTTTCAGTAGGTTCTAGTCTAAACTGAGGGACTGCTGTATACTGCACTGTTTATGTTGAAGCAATGTGATGCCATTTCATGCTCATTGCCTTGCAGCAATTTGTTCTTCAGGTATTGGGTTGCACTCCACTCTTGGGAAAAAAAAACAGTGCTATTGTGATAGTTTATGGAATGGGTAAGCAAAGATTCTGGGCAAAGGAATTAGACTGAGCACCTTCTGGCTCCTGGTCCAGGCCCCAGCTTTTCCCTCAGGCTACTTCAAAGAATCTGCTCTGACTTTCACTCAAACATGTCATTTTTCATGGAGCTGTGTTGTAAACTTACTAGCATTTGCTTGATTTTTGGGACCAATATTCTTAGATATTGGCAATGATACTTGTAAGGCTAAGGTCTTCAGAAATTCATGGAGTCTGGTAGTCATCATCATTCTTAATATTTGCAATATCTTGTTTTCTAGTTTTCTTTATATTCTATGTTGCTCTTGTGTTTTTTCTTTACCATGTTTTTTTATCCTTGCTTTAGGACTCTCCAAGTGCCCTCTTGCCGTCATAGCTCTTTACATTTGGAACATCTGGTTTTGCTTCATTCAGCTTCAGCATACATGATTTTTTTTTCTTCTCTAAAAATGCAGTGTTTTAATCCCCTCCATGTACAAGGATTACACAATTGTAATGGGAAGCATTTCTTTAAAATTAGGCTAGCTTATTTCTATTATTTTAAAACTGATTTTATGCATTCCATCTGTAGCTTAGTATTTAATTAGGGAATATTTAAGATCTCCACAGGAAAAAAAATTTGTATTTTGCAGCTTTATTCCAACTTCTGCTTCTCAGCTGTAAATTAAACAGTAACTCTATTCACATATATCTTTACCTCCTACTAGGGAGGTCACAAAAATTTTTATCCGCTTTTCCACTGCTTTGTGTATTCTTCCTGGTAAGAATGGCTTTCTATATTTTGGAAAGCTGTCTCATGATTTTATTTTTATTTTTCCTTATTTTTTCACTTGATTTCTAATCTGCATGACTTTCTCTGAGTATAATTTGAATTTCAGCTGGCATGTATCTAGGGTGTTCTTCTTGGGAATGTGGAGCTTTGTGCCAGATCTCCATGCCATTAGACTTGTCTTAATCTTTGCTTTTGTATGAAATTTGAGTGTCACTACAGTAGCAGATAGAACTTTTCTCAAATGATTAGCTCAAAAGGATAGAGTTTTAGCCTCAAAAGATTTTTTATGATAGAATTAGGGAATTAGGAATAGAGGATTTGCCTTGAACTTGCCCTTTTTGATGCATGTCTCAGTGCTAAACTAAGCACTGTTTGTGGTGGATGGGGCACTCCCCTGAGAGGTGTGAGGTATGAATTTCAGCTCATTTTGCATGAGGAGGGTATTGATGCCGGTTTCCTTAGAAACTGCTGTAATAACTACGCTATTTTAACATTACTTTCTCCTCCTCCTCCTTTGACAGACAGGTTTTAAGAGAAAAGACTGAACCAATTTTCCATAATCAAAGGTGTTTAAGTGTAGATGGCATTCTAGGCTGTAAATCTCCCTCTCACATAAGCACATAATTTGGGCTACAGCCAGATACTTAAAAGTAGGAAACTGCTTTGCAGATTGTCTATATCTATGATATTTTTGTTATCTAGTTTATGTATTTCCCTATTTAGGAATTTGACTACTGATACTGTTACACATATACCTTTGTTCATTTCACATTGCACTGAGATATTTTAAAGTTGGCTCATGAACTTCCTTTACAGGTCAGGGAAAATAAATGTTTGTCCTGTAGTCATTGTGAATAATTCCCTTTAAGAGTTTTTGATTTAAAATTTTGCTTTTTAAAAGAGTGAAGTTTTAGGTGGATTGGATTTAATGCAAATATAGATTTATGATCTAACAGTTCCTCGTCAAATCAGAAGGCCAAGATACACTGAATCGATTAGGTGCCTAAATACCTTCAGCAGTGTGCCTGCTAGGAGCTCAATCGGTAAAGAGACTCAGGAGCTCAGGCAGTAAAAAGACTTAGGACATTAAACATTAATATGAGTGTACTGTTATTTGAAGAAAAGCAGAGGGATGGAACTCCTAGTGATCTCACTTTGGGAAGTGATTCAGAAAAGCCTAGCCACGGCACGAATGACATTTCAAGTTCTGGGAAATAAATCAGAGTGAATCATTTTCCCTCTACACTGTGTTGTTCTTTTCATATGTAAACTCAGGTAAAATCTTCTACAGCACTTCAGTAATGTGGGTATTCCATCTTTCAGTATGAAGTAGGCAGTTAACTTCTCTCCATTCATTCCCCAAACATAAAATAGAGATCACAATTCTTCTCTTGTTTATCAACTTCACTTTATAAAGTCATGGGAATGTGATTTTTATCATGTATTTATAAATATTGTTAATAATTGGGCTCCAACTTTAATTGGGGCCTCAGGCATTATTGTCATACAGGTAATTATATCAATAGCAATGTGTAGCAATAATTATAGCAACAAATGTTGCTAGCTTTTAATTCTATTCTTAAGGAATTCAGCCCCTTTTATTTGAGAATGCAACATTTAAATATGATTTTTTTAATAATGCCTCAGTAAGCAATTTTTTTTCTTTTTTGAAGCCCACACCATTTTTTATTTTCTAACCAATCCAATCTGATTCTTTTTTTTTTTTCATATCTAAATATTCATCTCCTTTCAAGCCAAGGTGTGCTGGTTGCATAGCATGTTTTCAGAATTTCATTTTTTTCCTCTTATGACCTTTTTTACATCTGAAAGATGTAGTAGTAGCAAATCCTTTGAAAACATCCGTCAATTAACTGTACTTACCTACAAAATAGATTCATTCATCTACTTCCTAAGCTTTATTTTTCAAATCCTGTTGAAATCACCTAGCTTTTTTCTTTGAACATTGTTAAACCAATTCTTTAATATTACAGCTTTTACATCAGTTTCTTCTACTATTCCACCTTCCTCGGAAAGATGTTCCAAGTTGATGTTAAAGCTGTGGCATTCTGGCCTCTCTCATAAACGTATTGTGTTATTTCTCAGTTTAACTTGCACTTCTCATTGCATGCGTGCTTCTGATTTTCCTTACATTTCCCTAGTGCTTGTTCTTCATATCAAAATGTTATGAATTTTTTATTATCTTGTGTCCCACAATGACATCTTTCAGCAGATGAGTAAGAAAGTAAATCTGTCTCAAGTTTTCATCCAAAAATATAAACATGACTCTTGCTAGCTGTAGCAGGAATTGCAAAACTGTAGGTGATGACTACTGTGTTGAAAGCCCCTGACTTTAAAAATAGTTATGTATAAGGGAATAAGCAGCTGACTCCCAGAAGTTACAGTCTCAAAGAGGGTAGCCTGTCTTCTTGAGTTTTTGGTTTTGTTTTGAGAAGTACTATTTCAAGATCCATTTTCCTCTGTGAAAGGTTCAAGTGTCTCAATTGACTTACACACTTTCTTTAATTTTTACTTTAATTTAATTTTGTTTTATCCTGTTTTTAATGACCAAGATGTACTCAGAAATCCTGATTATTCTTTATTTTTCTTTTCAAGTTTGCTTTCAGGAGCTTGAATAAGAATTTACTACAATTCAAGTCCCTTGCCCCCTCCCGCCCCTTTTCTAGCACTTCCTGTATATATAGTAAAAGTGATGAATTTCTAGGTACTCAAAATGCATTATTTTTACTTCAAATTGTACTTTACTTTAGAGGCTATAGTAGCCATTCAGTCTGTAAATTCTTCAAGTCATCAGATCATACCATATGATACTCATGATCTGTGGGTTTTTTGTTTCATTGCATGTTTGGCAGTGTTGGATAAAAATACTAAGATGACATTATGTCACTGACATCTTAAACTCTTGAGCTCTTCTAAGGTCCAGGAGTGCTTTTGTAAGTGCAGTATGAAATATAACTGTGAATTTATTATAAATCATTGTGATTCCCATAAATTCTCAAGTGTTTTGTTCTCTGATCCTTGATTTGCCAGAGATGAGTCTCTGAGGCATAACTGCCTTTATGTTTAAATAACTTCATGCTAGAGTAGATGGAAGTACCTCATGAATGATATATTGAGAAACTTGTTAATGTAAAACAGTTCGTAGGTCCCCTGAAACTCACATGGATCATAGCACACAGCTGTTTGTTTTGTAATAGACTCTCTTTAACCAAAGCATTAGTAGAGTCTGTATTATATTCATGGGAAATTCTTGCATCTATTTCTTCATACTGAGGCTGAAGTGGCATGGGATCTGACTTCCTGAATTTCTTATGAGGAGTGCAGAAGAGATTTCAGGAGAACTTCAGAATTATTGGTTTCTTCTTATTTCATCATCTGGAAAGATGCATGAGAAATAGCTAGAATTTGCTTTTAATCTAACTGTATACTTTTCTCAAATAAGACACAAAACAGAGGCTCAAATTCAGAAGCATTAGAGTCTCTTGTGAAGCTCCCTCTGGAAAATTGCTGACAGGTACTCTGAGGAAAATCATATCCAGAAAGTAGAATGCAGAAAGTAGATAGTTCTTCCTTTCATCCTTCCCTCTTTCCTGTCCTCGTGCCTTTTCTCTGAAGAATTAATATTGAATATTATTCCCTTAATAAAGATAAAAGAAGGATTGCAAGACGTTTGTCTCAGCACTGAATCTTAAGCAACAGGACAGATCCATACTGAAGGATTAGGCTAAGGGAGAATATTTGTAAGCTTTTTTAAGAGCTAATTCGCTTGAGGAAAGATCACCATTGTTTCACCATCTGCATTGTTTAGGGATTGGAACATCTCTCGTATGGGGAGAAACTGCGTGAGTTGGGCCTGTTCAGCTTAGAGAGGAGAAGGCTGAGAGGGGATCTTATTAATATGTATAAATACATGAAGGGAGATTGTAAGGAAGAGGAGGCTAAGGTTTTTTCAGTGGTGGCCAGTGATAGGACACCCATAGGTAATGGGTGCAAACTGAAGCACAGGAGGTTCCACCTGCAGGTGAGGGGGAACTTCTTCACTGTGGGGGTGACAGAGCAGTGGAACAGGCTGCCCAGGGAAGTTGTGGAGTCTCCTTCTCTGAAGGTCTTCCAAACCCACCTGGATACCACCCTGTGCCACCTGCTCTAGGTGTGCCTGCTGGAGCAGGAAGGTTGGACCAGATGATCTCTAGAGGTCCCTTCCAACCTTGTAGATTCTGTGATTCCTTCTGGAAGAGTGTAACAACCATCTTCAATTAAAACTTCATGGTTTGTTATTTCTTCTTACAAAGATATTCAAGTAGAAAAGTTTGTCTAACATGAGATCTGTTAGGCAATCTTAAATTGCTGTAATGGCATTGAAGAATTTTGGATCACTGCACTAAATTGTGTTACCCTTCTTTTTAACACGGAATTGAGCTAGGATGTTCATTCTTCCCTTGGTAGTCTCTTGGTAGTAATAGGTGGATAAATTATTGCCTGAAAAAGCACTGTATAGACAGATAGGAATGAGGCAAATAAAACCAGCAGTCTCAGATTTAAATACATGTTACTACCATGAAACAAACCAAGAGTACAGGCAGATTGAAAGATGTTTATGTTCAGATTACAAATTTATAACTTGCTCTTTTCAATATTCATGAGCACAGAGAGTATTTGCCTTAGGCATGATATAGTAGCAAAGCCTTAAAACTGACAATAATTGCTTAACACTCTGAACAACATAATTACATATTTTTGAACATTTTAGCAATTGATTTAAGGATGTATATATGCATTAAAAGAAGTAAGTATGATCTGTTGAAGGAAAAATATGTATTCTTTCATCATTTTACATTTTAAAGCTATTTTGCCTCCAAACAAATCTTATTGCTGCTTTAATGTTACATGCATATATATTTCACAAGTCCTATTGTTAGTGAGCTCCAAGCAATATGGGTTTAAAAGTTTAATCAAACTAAAAACCATAGTCCACTGATGTTCTACAGACCTGCTGGGTTCAGAGCTGGCTTCAGAGCAGAAGAAAAGTTCTCTTTGCAGCCACTGAAAATAAAATTAATTACTCTGAAGCCATTTTTTTCTGAAAAACACTTGGGCAGACTTTTTATGCAGAAAAACAACCTCTGTTGTTTTTCTCCTTCCTTCCCTTCCCTTCCCTTCCCTTCCCTTCCCTTCCCTTCCCTTCCCTTCCCTTCCCTTC
>JAUBOD010000981.1:2178037-2204131 GCA_032353885.1 Nothura maculosa | reverse complement strand
TTTGCTAAGAAAGTGGAGAATTTCATTTAATAAGTTACCAAATTTAACATTCAAAAATGGAAATTTGGGTAAATAAAAATAATTCTTCAGGTTTGGCTGTGAGTCAGACTTCTATTTGTATGAAGCTATGAATGACAAATATTTATGAGAAGGCTTGAAAAGTGTTTAAAATCATAGCCAGTTGGGACTAGCATAGATATTTAAGATTTTTTTTAATAAACTGTTTACTATAGTTTACTGGTAGTTTAGTTCTTCCTCAAGTAAAGAAGGTCAAGAAGAGACAAAAAGGTGACGATTTGTTATTATATAAATATTGGGGAGAGGGCATTATGTAAGAAATAACATAGGAAAAGGAAAGAAGTAGCATATCTATGCTTTGGCTAAAGATAAAGCATTTCCAGATTAGCAATAATAAAATGTAACTTTCTTTTTCATTATGCTTTTTTCTAACAGAAATTAAATATTTATGAGTAATATAGCATATATTTACAGTATATTATATAGTGTCAGGGACCTGGAATACCCCTACCCACATGATACAGCTATTTAAACACTTTATGGAAATCTAATCTGTTCAAGTAGTTGAAACTTGTAAATATTCCGGAAAAAAATACTCTTTTTATTAGTCAAAACTCTGGTTTTAGTAACTGGATAGAATTAGATGAAAAGCAAGATCTTCCCCATTTGCTATAGATGCTTGTAGACATGAAAGTATTCTATTTTTAATTCCATGGTCTTCAAAATGTTTGCTAAAGCCCAGCAATGAATCTTATGTATGTCATTCATCTTGATAAACTTTCAGTGCTAAAAGGGTTCAGTAATAACGTGGAGAGTAACAGCTGCTACATCCAATGTTCATTCCAACATTACGTGATTTACTTTTGAAGTTTTATTTCCAAAGGCTTTCCGATAATTGCCATGTGCTCTAATTGGGCTTCCATACATTCACCTCTTGATCGCAGTGCAGGTGGCAGACGGTGCTTGGAGAGATCCAGAGGGTGCCTGCAGCTTGATGGATCGCTCTTGTAATCATGTGGCTCCTCAATCACAGAGGAGGCAAGTTCAGCTATTCAAGCAGGGCAAGCAGTCCATGTGCCATGGGACCTACCAGAGCTGCCCATGTATACATCCATGCTGTGTGACAGCATAAGCTTGGGTTTCAAACCCAGGGGAGGAGAACTGATGACGCCATTGCCCCAGTAGCATTTAGTTGTTACTCCCTGTGCTAAAAATTGCTGCCACCGCTCATTTGCATTCTCCAGGTGTTTCTGCAGATAATTGCAGCCGTGCTTCGTGCGTCTTTGGAAAATTAGATCATCTCTTCTCATCTGCCTGTTTTCAAACTCAGGATAAAGGAGGGAAAATTCTTGTGTGCCCTACCTCTCAATGATATGCACGGGTTAGGTTGGCTGCTTAATCTTTTATGCTGTGCTGATAATAGGAGATTATTCTGAATAATGTTTGCCTCATTTAATCATCTTGGTGTAGACACTTTTATGGTGTTATTCAGTCAATTTCTTTTTAGTCACTTTACTAACACATTTTTTGTCCTTAATATAAGAATGAGCTCACCATAACTGAATATATATATGTATGTACAAATTCTGAAAAGAGAAGTACAGCAGAGATGTAAAGCTTTCAATGTTTTTGAAAATTAGAAACATTAACCCATAGTATTACAGTGTACTCAAAGCTGAAATCTGTTTCTAAACCTATAGATGCCTCTTTTCTTCATGGTTTTAATATCATAGCTCTAGTTATACATATCACATAGATGTCTTATCCTTTCACAGTATTTGTTTAGTTATTTATTTGGCAGCTCACTTCAACAAAGATTTTCACTGTCTTTTTATTAGATCAAAAATAATACTTACTTCAGTAATTTTAAGTTTGGTTCTTTGGTCTTATTTATTAATTCCAAGTGCTCATATAACAAGAAAGAGAAGCAGCGGGTAATTACTGAAATTAGGGAGGAAAACAGTTTAATATTGCAAAGGTAATTGTTAGTAATGGGAAAACCCTGTTATTTCTAGTTCACCAGTTGGTTCTTTCTCAGAGAAAGGACTATTGTCCCCAAAATCTCCTAAATCATCTTAAAAATATTATGCTGGAAAAATATTCTTAAAGCATTTGGACATGATAATCTCTTCTTGTTTATCAGTTAACTGTACAAAGATAAAACACTTTCTATGTAGAAATTAAAGATAAAAGTATAAGTTGCAGAGTGTGGTTAATATAAACAAAATGTGAATAAAATTTCTTACCGTGCCCCGAATTCTGAAATTTATTTTTCTGATTTGTACATAGATGAGCAATAATTCTATTCAACTATCTAGCATATCTTTTTGCAGAAATGTTCCTATTAAGTTTCTTTACATTCCTGGCAAATATTTTAAAGTTACTTCTCTATATACCTATGTGAAACCACATGGAAAATATTTTATCAAAGCTTTGAAAAATGTTCTATCTGCATGAAGCCAGCAGTAGATTAGCGTGCAAGTCTATAAATATTTGAAACCACAGAAACCACTTTTTCTTTCCTGGAATCTTCTATATGAATACTTTTACTTTCTTCTTTGAATAATTCACTTTTTAAAAATGTCTTGGTGAATGTTTAAATGAAGTAATGCCAATTACAATCCCTGCCATGTAGCCAAATTTGTTTGCGAGAAAACAGTTAGTGGCAGCTCCTGTTATGTTCTTTAAAGCTTACCGACAGATTTCATCATCTTTGTTATCTTAGAATGACCAGGATAAAGAAACTCCATTTAGAGAATAACTTCAAGTTTGCAATAAAGGAGGAGTGTCATTTTTTTTCCAATTATTTGCTCTGTGTACTTATATGCACAAAATGACTTAAAGTGTTTTTAGATATATTTGTTCTAAAATAATATTTTTGTACAATATAAAGCCTTCTTGCTTTTGCTCAGTTGTGAATCTGCAAACATCAAAATGATTCCTATCTGATTCCTCAGGAAACAATGAGACCTGTTATAAAAAAAAAACAGTAAGAAAGGACATCCATTCCAGATGCTCTGGTTGAATGGAGAGGCTTACACATTATTGGTGGTGCGAGATTAGTGTCATTTACTCTAAAATCACTTTTATAATATTCAAAACAAAAGATCTATACACATAGACTTTGGAATTTGAATCTAATCCCAAAAGAGATTTTGCTTATCTTAGCTCCATATTTGTTTTAGATGCAGTGACAAGACATATATTTCAAGACATAGATTTATGATTTGTTTATGCACTAAATGATTTCTATTTATAGCAGCACTAGGGGAAAATACCTGTCATAATTTTATCAAACACTCTCAAATAGTGTACATTTATCTTCAGAAGTGATTTATCCTGAAAAACAAAATTTTGTTTAAATTCCAGAAATGGTGTGGCCTATCTCCAAGCTGAGCATGCAGAAAGTATCAGGCCAGGATAAAGTGGCCCTTCTGAATTTACATTGTGAAGGTCCAAGAGCCTTAGAGCTGATCAATTAGTTGAAGATTTAAAAACCTGAAGCTCCATCCAGACTGTATTTTTAGACAGCTCTATTCCTGGCCCTATTCCTGGCAAATGATGGTAATGATCAGACCTGTCCCAGCGATTCATGTTCTATATGCACCATAGGTTCTATAGGTTCTATATGCACCATGTGAAGCAGTTGTTCACTTGCTTCTGACTTGACATTGTAAATAAATGAAAGTCTATTAGTTTAGTTTTAGTGGAGATTCTTGCCACTTTGATAAACGTCGTTGTAAGTGAAAAAATGAATAATTGCAACTTTATATGTAGCTTGAAAAATTAACCTCTTGGCCTCCATACAGGGTTGAACCGGACAAGATATTTGAAAACTTGTTCTGGGGAATTAATCTGGCATATCAGTGAGGCACGCATTTCCTGTGGCTAGAGGAGTGAAAACCCAACATCACAGCTGCTTTCTCATATTATAGTTGCACTGGATAGACAGGGCCAACCTCTGTGTCCAGAAGAGATGACGAGCAGGACTTTTCTCCAGTCAGTGATGGTGCGCACACACCATGCATTCATTTTGGTGAGTGCCTCTGCACTCTTCTTTTCATGAGACCTCCTTCAGAAATGAGACACTGTCATTTCACCACGAGTCACTGGACAAATAGTCATGTATCCTGCTGGAGAGGTACCATGGGTGACTATCAATAGCCCTGCAATTCACTACGGAAACAAGGATGGACGATGCTGCAGTGCAGTCATCTATCTAACACCTCTTCCTTCGGAGGCCATCTCATTGCATTGGGTCTTCTTTTTTTTCAAGGGCTCATCCTGAGGTAGCAGATGTTACTTCCAACTGTATTATCTTCTTTAACAGTAAAAAAGCTTTAAATTACTGCTTTTTCTTTCCCTCTTTTTTTTTTTTTCCTCTGAAACAAATGGTTACTTATCCTGCTAAAACTGTTCGTGGTGATTGATACATAGCGTACCTGAATGCTGGAAACATATCTAGTAATTACATTGTTCAGACATGAAGATTGTATTACCTCAAATTGCCTGGAATGATGTCAATTTATCAAACTTCCGGCAAGAAGTTCATCTGTGCTGTAAAGTGATCACTTCTCTCTCTGTTAGCTTGCTTTATCTAATACAAAGGGTCCAGAGGGGATTTATCCACTGTCTTTTTCAACCAATGGGTAGAGAAATGAGAGTATATTTTGCTACTGCCTTGTTTATTTTATCGTCTTTCAGTGCAGCGGAGGGAGAGGATGTATAATTTGATTTGAAAGCCCAAGACAGTTAAGTAACAGAGCTTCGACAGAGCAGCAGTAATCATGTCTGCTTACTGAGGTAAAACATGGTCTGTTTGTATTCCAGACAGAAGAGTTCAGTTCTGCTTGTTTAAGACCAAAAGATTAAAAAGCATAAAGATTTGTTTCCTATTAAGCATGGTTTTGGTGAGTCTTTAATGCAAGTATCAAAGTGTACTTACTGGGTGTTTTCCTTTCTGCTTAGTGCTGCCAGGAGGAAGAGAACGTTTGCAACATTGGTCTGTCAGGTGATGATCCTAAGGAGCCAAGCAAAATGGATTTTACCCTTTGGATTATCAACGACGATACGGATATAATCATCTTCAAATAAATGCAAGAATAATCAGAGAAATGTTTTATTCCTGGGAAAGGTACTTTGTGGCAGTCTAGATTATTACCAATCAGAGACTAAAATAAAGTCTCTAAAAAGCCTCAATTCAGAATTTTTTTAATGCCAAAATGTAGAGGTTTCTGATGAGGGCATATGTGATCATTTATTTATTTTTTCTTTTCTCATATTGGCAAGATCTAGGTTCTGTGTATTGCAAAATAGCTGGTTTGGGGACTTTATTATCTTTACTTAGAATAAAAGCAGTGCCTCGTGTCTTTGTATTTTACATAGACTCATAGGCACTTTAATCTTTGAGGCTAGTGTGATTTAACTAATTAAGTGATCCCAACCATGTACTGCTGTGCAAGTATGGCAAAACCTCCTATGCTGAGTGTACTGCCCAGAGCACCAGTGAAATAATATGTAAGTCCACTTATCAGTGCTCCCATTAGCAATGAAAAAAAAAAGGTACTAAATAAATTTCAAGACAGGTTGAGTATCCTTTGATAACACTTTAGCCTGTAATTTTCTTAATAATTTCCTGTCATTTCTGTATCCTTCCTTCCTCACATTTTTGATGCTATCAGGCTTACATTCTCAATATGACTGGTTTTTATTCATAACATTTCTTCAGGAGATAATTCAGGGAATTCCAGAAGTATTTTACAAAGACATATGCTTCTTTTCATATTTGAATTAAACTCACTGATTAGCACATATATTTTCAATCCATTCCTTAGAAAGTACTATTTTTTGTTTAGAATATAAATTCTAAGCTCCTTCAAAAATAAACAATCTTTTTATTTTATTTACATAGGTTATCATAGTGTTCCCATGTATGTCTCCTACGCTTCACTCTGATTAGAGTGAATTGGTATGATTATACCACTAAAATGTTACCTATTGCTTCCTCATTAATCTGCTTAAGGAACATTTCATTATTTGATCTACTAAAATTTCTTAGTTTGTTTTTCTGTTTCTTTTTGAAATGACTTAAGGAACTGCTCCAGGCGTCCTTGGTACAAGCTGTCCCGCATTGCCCCATGCTGGAAGGGAAATCTGCTATTCCTGCGACTGCTGCCACTATCAGATTACATGGTTTAAAAATCACTGTCCACTCAGGAACAGCGTTTTGTCAGTGCTGTCTGGCAAAGTGACACAGAGCAACTTAGGTCCTATCTCCCACTGTGATACAGTCAAGTGAGACACTCATGGAACATCAAATAGCCACAGTTTGCCATCAGGCTTAAGAAAGTGTTCTGTACAGCATGCCATGAAAAATACTTATCTTGACCATTTCATTACAACTAAAAGTCTCTTGAGGAAAGAAGTGTAAAATATAGTAGTGTTGTGGTCTTGTGGAATAGGAAGATTTTTAGTTCTATTGTTAAATTTTGTAGTTGAATATATGTCAAAGTATTGGTTTTGGCTGCAGGCAAAACTTAAGTCTTTAATCAAGAAAAAAGATGTTAATACAGAACAAGGTCAAATCTGGACATAACTCTTCCTTCAGTCCCATTAGAATTTTTGGTTAAAATCTTTTACTAACTTAATATGGGTAAAAGAGAATAGATCTGCACTTGGACATGATTAAGGTTCTAATAATGAAAAAAATGCCCCTGTGTAATTTTTTGTAAACAGATAAAGCCCAGTGTAAGTCACCAGTGAGATTTCTCATAAGAGAATAAATCATAATAAAGAGAATAAATCATCAGCTAAAACCTACTAAAATAATCACCATTTTAAGTCTACTTGTCTGAAATTTCTCTTGCTTTCCCAAAATGGTGTGTAAGCTGATCTAAAACTGGAGTTTTATGGGTTTATGATCATTTCTGTAAAATGACTTAAATATAGATTTAAGTACACTGTGTGTGTGCAAAACTGTAGAACGGTGCTTAAAGTCTAGTTATGGCATAAATCATGTAATGGGAAATATTTTCCAAAGTGTATAGAATTGTGTAAATATGCATACTATGAAGCAAGGTACAATTTTAAGTCTTCTTTTTGTACTTGCTGCTGCTGCTATGAACAACATTTTTACAGTCTAGATGGACTTATAATGCACTTGGGTTGAATCCCACAGTGTGTCTTAGGCTCAAGCTTATTTTAGGGCAACAGATGTGTTTAAATATAAACATTTTTTCCTAAGGGGCAAGTGTCATTGTGAGGTGGATTTGAAACTGTGAGCTGGAAACATGGCACTGCTATCTTGTGGAAATTCTTTTTCTTCTTTTCACCTTGTAGTGTCACTTCTTCATCTTCCATTTTGAGTAGAACTCAGCTGAAAGGATGCAGCTGAGCAACAAGCTCAGAGGGTATTCACTTGAAACTCTTAAAAGTCAGAATCAGTTTGTGGAGAAGCGAGCTTCTTTTTGGTGAAGTATTAGTTAGACTGTTTTCTTTCTTTCAGCATGGCATAATTTATTCTCCCTTTTTCACAAAGATGTGAATGTGGTGCTCTAGAACTAGGGGCAATGAGATATGAGTTCCTGCTTATGGGAATGTTTGAGCAGGATGTGAGTGAACTGCTAATATGGTCCCTCCTGCAGTGAAAATAGGCAGTGAAAGCTGAGCGGCTGCTTCTGCCATTAAGCTGGGATTTAAAGCCTTCTCTCCATGTTAGCTCTCCAGAGAGGCATAGGCATCTCAAGGCTTTCAAGAGTGTGTATAAAATCAAATTTGGCAAAAGTGGCAGAACAGATTCTGGTAAGGACGAGGGAGGGGATTTTCAGGCCAGTAGGGTGCGCTTTTAACTCCAGGAGGTTTGGAGTTAACAAAACAGAGGGAAGCAGAGGCTCTGAGGAAGAGGTGGGAATCTGGAGAGTAGTAGAGAATTAGGTAGGTGTGAAGTATTCTTTTTCTTCTGTTTTCCTTTTTCAAAAGTAATGTGTGATCCCTTCACTGATGTGATGTGGATGACACGGGAGGATTTTAAACAAGGTGTATTTTGTGGTCTGTCTATAGTGCAGGAGGTGAGAGGAAGGGAGGGAAGGAGTAGGGAGGGAAGGAAAGAGTGAATGCCTGGCACTGTCCTTAGGAGTGCATAGGATGATGGATACAAGGAAGGATGAAGGAGGCATTGTAGTTGGGAACCTGTGTAGGCGGCCAGTCAGTGGCTGCTGCTCTGCATAGGAGATTCCCAACCTCTCTTGCCCTTCTACCAGCAGTTGCCCGTATAGCACCCTTTTTGCTCCTATTCCTTGTCTTACTATCTCCACTACTATATGAGTGGTTTTGGTTTATTTAACCTACCTTAATTCAAGGATTTGGAATACCTACATTGTGGTTTGATTCTGTAACTGGATGGGTATGAAAAAGTCTGGGAAAATCTGGTGTGATTTTAACTTACGAAACTCTTACTTTAGAAGCCAAATTCATGAACAAGCCAACAAAAATATTGTAGCTTGCAGAGTGTAAAAATTTGCAGAGTGTATGCAGAAAGAAAAGAGGGATGTGAGGCAGGAAAGGTTTTTTTTACACACTCTTCTCTTTTTAGCATAAAACTAACTCAACACCGAGGAAGCACTTAAAAAGGCCTTGCAGTGCCTAAGCATTTGGTGAGGAGAGATTATTTTTAACAATGAAGCTCTGCACTTCTAACCACCTAGCTTCATCACTTGTTTAGTACATGACGTACAGCAAGACCCACTAACAGTGGAAATCAATGGAGAGACATCTTTCTGGTGACATTTTCATCATATGAGTTGGAAGCTCGAAATAGTCTTTGCACCTCAAGTCGTCAATAATTTTCAAACATCATCTTCAATAAAAATATGTGGTCCTGATGGATGCTAGTAGAGTGCTGATTTTACCTCTCATCTCAGATAAATTGTTTGTTGGCACTGGTATACAAAACAAATGCAAGTGTCCTCCACACACCTCCTCCCCATTTTTTTAACCAGTAAGTATTCTAGCATTAAGCTTTTAAATATTTTATATCTAGAGTGCCTTTTTCATTAGGAATATGCTTTTATTTCCAAACATTGAGAAAATGGATCAGGATCATCACTTAAAAAAATCTGTTTAAATGCAGATTTTGAATGTCTGCCAGGACTGAATCAAACATCCCTGCAGAACAAATGCTATAAAAATCAATAATGTTCTTTCCAGGGAGGTATATTTATCTGGCCATATCTTCTCTCACTGTAGTACTTTTTGTAGTTTTTGGCCTTTTTTTCTGTTTCAGAAAAGTGATGCCCTGTACCAGGCTGAGCTAAAAAGAATTTTTACACTCTGCAGTCAGTGGACCTTTAATAAATAAGTGATCATCATCATTAAATAGCTGCTTCTTAGAGATAATGTTTATTTTTCCATTCTCAGTACAGCAAGAAAGAATTCAAGTATTTTCTGTTTGTTTGTTTTATGTGCTCATTGGTGGAAAGAACCACTTGTGGCCTGACACAAGTCTCTGAAGACTCCAATCCTTCACTTTCCTTATCAATTGAATGGAGGTAAACTAGTCAAAAAGCAGAAATGAATTTGTCAAGGAGCTTGTTTCTGCTCTTTCTGGGAAGATCCCTGCATCTAATGTAATTGTCAGCTGCTTGGTACAGTCTCTGCTTAAATCGTCTGGCTGAGTTCCTCTTACAATCACTTTCCATCTTGCTTCAGATGAAAAGATCTACTGTTTAGGACTTTTAAACTAACCTGTTTCATTTTCACTGAAATGGTTTGATAAATCCCTTTGCAAGTTGTTCTGCCAGCATCTGAGTAGATAGTATCTAGCACAATAATGAGAAAGTGTCTGGATAGCAAAAGCTTCTCAAGAGTCCTTAGAGACTTTACATCTGTGGGATACTGACATTCTTGAACACTGCTGTTTCCAAAATGTTAAATAGCATGTCCAAGGTGTGCATATATGTTGATAATTTTTAAAAACAGCATGCCAATTAAGTCTTCTCGGCAATGACTTCTTCATGAGCCTTCACTGCTCATGTAGAGAAGAAAGAACAACGGAGATTGTGATAGAGGATGGACCAGACAAGTGTTCTTTTGGTCTTGTGAGGTTCCAAACCAATTCTTGAGTAACCTAAGAACAAAATGTGCAAGATATGCTTTCCACTACAGCAGTTGATTGTCCAAATGAAAAATTTGTATTGCTAGAGCAAAAATATCGTAGAGTTCCTAACCTACAAATAAGGTATCCTGTCACACAGCTAACAGTGCTGTATCAGCTTTTATAAATGATGTTCTTCTACCAGTTCAAATGTAGCTTTAGAGTCTTGGATAGTATGAAGTCCTGCCAAAAAACTCTGAAGTTCTGCAAGTATATTTTGTACTAAAGAGGAACATATTTTACAGGAAAGATTTGAACTCAACTATGCTGATTTCTTTTACTCTTGCCAGTTCTTATCAACTAAACACAACATAATGTTGGATCATTCTTAAGTATTACAAATTTGAGTTGGAAGTCATATTATCAATGCTAAATACTAGAAGAGATGGTAGTCTTGATGATTTGTGTCATTAATCATATTTCCACTTCTATTTCATCCTCTAGCCAAATACTATTATACATGGAAGCCAAGTACTATTATACATGTTACCTAGTTAAAGAAAAGCTTTGAGTCAGTTCAAGCGTCTCGATTTTTAGATACTTTTCAGGTCAAATTAGATTACCAGAGCATGACAGGAATGTCATTAGTTTACAATGTTTTAAAAGTCCTTCACAAACCTATTACAGTTATTTTGCTTGGTTTGTTTCTCCATTCCTTTTTTTCCTTTTTCTTTCTTTTTTTTTTTCTTCAAATCTATGCTTCTTTTCAGGATCCTCTTGTTTAGTATAACCATTGTCACCCTAAGGCTTGGTACAAATGACCAAATGTTTGTAGTCCATAGATAAAAAATAAAAATGAAGGGATGCAGAGTTAAGTTACAAAAGATGGGCAAGTCAGGACTGACCTGAGCAAATTCTGCTGTGGCTTGTGCCCCTCCTATTTGAAATGAACTCTCACTGTAAGCATAGATCAAGAGAGAATTTGTCCTATTGAGAGTTCACCTCTTATCTATCTTATGCTATTCAATATATACCTTAATATATACTTTAACATACATTGCAGTAAAATGATGAGTACAGTGAACATGTCCTTCAGGGCATGGTTTGACAGACATTTCTGCCAGTATTGAGATAGCCTAAAGAGTTCTATTGCTATGCTATTGTGATCCTTTACAAGCTAAGCAATGAGACGGAATAATGTATCATCAAGAAAAAAAGGAAAAAAAAGGTCCTCTTAATGAGCTCTTAATGAAGGTCAGTTCAGTAGTCTTGTTTATCGTGTAGCTCCCCAGCAACTGTGCTCACATGACAAAGGCAAATTAACAAATAGAGAATTGTACAGACAAGTTACCAGGTCTCTAAAATTAAATATTAATAGAACATCTTTTTTTATGTTAATAGAATTCTTGGGTTAACTTGCCTGTAGTGTATGAAAATAAATATATTCAAATGCATGCTAGCATGAGAATGAACATAAAAAAATAGACTAAGCAGAGTTTTATTGATCATTTCAGTTAATAGTGAAAGTAGTTTTATTCATGACCACAATGCTCCCCAAAGTCCCCACCTTTGCTGCTCAAAAGTTGTTTGATTACTAGAATAACTAAGAATCTTATGTTTTGGCTCTATTACATGTTTGTATCTTACAAGTTTCACTTGTAAGATCTTACAATCTTTACAAGTTTCTAAGACGTACAGTTTCTGTTTTCTAAAGATATCACATGCTGAGGTTGGGGACTATCGTAATAAACGGAAGTATTTCCCTTAAAAATACTTAAAAGTAAGAAAAACTTGCTAACTATGCTAATGAGCCTTGCTAATTGGTGGACAATTTTGTTGACTTGGCTGTGCCCAGTGAATACTGTATTTTTTGAGGTGAAGCAGAGACAATTACAATACCTTGATGTCTGTTCAATGTAGTGTCTTAAATATCATAAATTGAATTTGGGTGTAAGACTAGGAAGAAAATACTTATATAAAAGTCTGGTGGAGTGGGGATAGGGAGTATTCAGAAGTCTAACTTGAAGTGAATATAAAAAAAATAGAGACTATATGGAAAAAAAATAACAAATTTCCAATGTGTAACATTTTTTTTCCTACTGTTTGCCATTGTATTTACCTCTATTGGCAAATACAATGTTGTGCTAATATCTAACTGTGAGGCTATGCTAGCAAGGAAATGCATTTTTTTCTGAGTTGTGCAGATGCTCTTGAGTTGCGAAGTTCAGATTGAACATTTAAAGCAAATGAATGTTCCAATTTTGTCTTGTATCCCTAGGGAGTACAGACATGACTTAAAAATAAATGAACAGATCTTTTCTCTTCTTAAACTTTTTTCATATTTTATAGAAGCCTGACCCAGAAAATGCTAGTTAATTATGTGTCATTCTTTTGGAAAAGCATTTTCAGTACCCGATATAATATTTCTGGTTATGAGGGCACCTGCTTACATTTCAATGAATTCAGTAAGATATAAGTATGTAAGAAAACACTTAAGCTCATACTTGAATAGGTTTTTTTTTTTCCCAAGTGAGAAATTTAATTAGTTAGATATGTTCACGAATAAAATTAGACTTTTTTAAATTTTTAATGAAGAATTTGATTGTTCTTTGATATAGCAAAATGATCCATTACGGAGAATAGTCCCATGAGTAATTTGAAGATTTATATTTCAGATTTTGAAGATACAAGAGCATTCTAAACACTGAATCAGTCTATACATCATTTTCTATTTTGTTATTATTTTTTCTGTCAATTTTAAAAAAGGATAACAGTACCAATACAAGAATACTCCTTCTATCTACTATCAAATAATTTATTAATAAATAAAAGGAATAAAATTAAGCTTCTTTTTCCTTTTCTTTTTCCAGAGGACAATGGAATGCAGGCAAAAGACATTACTTAGTCTTTTGAAGATAAAGATACACCTGAGCAAAATCTTCCTTTTGCTATGCTTAAAACTATGAAGAGGAAATCTAAGGTAAATAATTTGTATTTGCTATATTATTTACATAAGCACACAGTCTGAATATTAAAATTTTAAACTGACAAATGTATTTCAATATTATTTCTCTGTTATTGTATTCCAGTTCGTTTATATGAGATTAAGTGATATAACTTGAATTTCAGTGAATGCCTACTGACTTGTAATTACTTCTTCCTTTTCATCAAAGAAAAGAAAAGAATCCCTTTAAATTTCTGTTCTTTAAAAGTAACCAGGTCAGTGAAGCATTCTGATATGGGTGCTTGCTCTTACAGTTTGAATATATGTCTCAGAATTAACTCTAGAATTCATAGAAAGAAAAAGAGGAAGAAAAACTATCGTTCAGTGTATGTTTTTCTGTATCTATTTATAATCTTGCTGTGCTATCAGCTTGTGAGCTAGCTTTCTTTAAAGTATGCACCTGTGCAATGAAAAACTGTATTTTTATTTGTATGCTTTTCTCTAGAAAACACACGCACACACACAACCGCACACACACCAAAAAAAAAAAAAAAAAAAAAAAAAGGAGCGGAAAAAATCTATGAAAAAAATCTTAAAAGTTGAAAAGAAAGCCTTACAAAAAGTTTCCTAAAGCTCTAGTAATAATTCCAACTCTACCAGCACAGCAATGACGAATCCTTGTGTTTTCACCAAGTTTCCCTATTCAGACCTGCTGTCATAGGAACTGGCACTGTTAAAATGCAATATTGTAATGGCACTTTCCCCATCTAACCATCCCATTAGATTCATCTCTATGTAAAGGCAAGCTCAATAGCCCTAGATATACATTAAAGAAACAAAGATGCCAATGGCTAATACTTCATGATTTTTGTACCTGAGACTTTCACTTAGATTCAGTGGAAAAGCATCAACTGTTTTTAAAGCAGACATTTTCTGAGCTCATTTTTCTTGAAATGGTTTGCCTACCCTTACCCTCTATGGTAATGTTTACGAGTTGTGATTTTGAAGGTTAAGGAAGCCTAGGCTTGTTTGCAGGCCATAAATTAAAGCCATCTGTATACAATTCATGACTCTGATTTCACACAGCAGAAAAAAAAAAAAGATGCTGTCAGTGCTGTTGTCCTTTGCAGGCTGGGGTTGATGTGAAACAGCAGGTGCCTTTGAAAGAAATGTTGTTGGCGCTTGTAAAGGCAGTCTTCCCAAAGCTGCACTATTTTTTTACTTGGGGAAAGGCCATTGTTTCTTTTGTTGCTGGTCTGTCAGGGGAAATCTTTGCAAAAGAGATCAAGCAGATTAAATGGAACAAAAGGTTTAAGAAATATGGCTGCACTGGAAGGTTCATAGACGACACAGGTCATTGGTCACACTTAAATATGCTCATACTTGAATACTGTTGCCATGATTGCATAGTCATAGCAAACTCAAATTATAAGATAACCTTCACCTGTATGACTGTGAGAGTATTTATTACTGTTATTTCATCCTCATGTCTAGGCTGTATAAGAGTTTAAAGCACCCTAATTTTTCCTAGCAAAGGTTTAGGTAATAAGGAACAACCATGATGAAGTAAATGAAAAAGAAAGAATAGGGCAAACTGAAGCATTTAACTGCAGAAATCTCTAATGGAATCTATTTCAGAGCCCTTTTTTAAGATTGCAAGCTTTTTTGGCTAAAATTTCATACATATCTAGTTATGATCTCTGTGATTGTATAATATTGCTAGATCCCACATTTTGGGAAAATACTCACATCATATGCCTACTCGCATGAAGGTCTGTACCTCCACATATTCGAGAAACCTAAGACTATTTACAGATTAATTCTGGGAATATGAGGATATTTTGTAGAGATTTGGGTTCTATATTTTGTGTTAAAACTGATGTCACTAGGCAAGATTCAAGATAAATCCTATTTTTGCTTGCTAAATCTGCAAATAGCAGTATTCACCTTAGATGCCTCAGGAGGAAATTTGCATGTGTGATTTGAGATCACTAATAATGAAAAAAAACTTTGATGTTGATACTTTATAAACATTTTTGTTCCAGTAAGGTCTATGCATTTCTTCAGGACTTTTCAGATCCACTAACATATGGCATTAAATTTAAGAATTAGCCAAATATATCAAAATGATACATATTAAATTTTTCAACTTATGAAAATCAAGTACTTTCAGTCCCAAGCACTTCAAGTGAAGAGTCACAGGTTTTATCCTTTCCTCTATTCTTTCCACCCCATTTATTTTTTGGTAGAGAGCTCTACATTTGATGTAGTGTTAAATAGCACACCAGGTAGGAATGATTCATTTTATATGCAAAATGTCCAAAGGGCAAATCACGGCAGGGGACCATCTGATTATTCTGAAAGAAGATTGCAGCACTTGATCCCTTTTCTGGATTCTTCTGAAAGCATCAGAAGTCAGTTTTAGAAATTAAGATTTGAAGAAATTTTTAATTCTATTGCCCTGCTGATGGGCTGCCTCTGCTATAATACTAAAGCAACCTCCTCTTCACCATAATTATGTAGAAAGTCAAAGGTTCAGGGAGAAGGTGAAATATTTGTCTTAAATGAAGTTGTCAGAAGCTTTTTGACATCTCTATCTGAATGACACTTAAGTGATTTTGAAACCACTTCAGGAAGAAGAATGTTTTGTTTTTAAAAAAAAAATTGTTGCTGAATGGGGATTGTCAAGCCTTGTTCCCTCGGTGGACTGACCTGGGGTTCTACTCGCTCCAGGGCCATAGAGCACAGACATCAGCATGAGGATGCAGCAAATGGCGTTTATTGCAGCGTTCAATTTGTATATGTACTCCTAGTACGGTGGAGAGACTCACCTACTGCCCAATTATTCGGCATGGGGTTATCAGTAAGCTAATTAATTATGCCCCTAACTTCCCGTGACATCGCGAGATCTTCCGAATGCCATTCCCTATGCTCTATGCCCTATGATATACTACGTCATCTACTTAGTCTAAGCTCTCTACTTTATTAAGCCCTAAAAAGCATAAGTTCCCACAAAAAAAAAGAGCATTACTCTAAATGAATCCTCCCTTCCACACACACGCATTTGAATATTGAAAGGAGAGGCAATTACAAGGAATATTTAATTTTCATTTGATTTGTTTGACTAGTTATAACCCACAACATGAAGTGGTTTGTGCTTCCATTCAGTATTTTAGTTGTCAGCAGATGTTCAAAGGGAAGAGTAGTCCCCTGTACATTGTAGCTGACATGAGGGAGTATGTTCGCAGTTATGTAGAATAAGATTATACAAGAAAGTGACATACTGTGATTCCATGTTGCCTATCATTGCACGACATCAGGCTTTGTAATTCACTACATTTGCCTCCTGATATATTACCTCTCTCTAAATAAGCTCGTAAAGTATGAGAAATGAGTCATCTGGAGTAGGCTGCTTGGATTATCCTGGGGAATGAAACAAAAGTATATAAAGAGGTGTTTAAATACCCTACTTCTTCTACTAGAGCTAAAAGGACTTTTAAGACTGTTTTTGACATAAGTCTTTCCTATTAGTCATGAAACATTTTCTAAAGACAACTTTTCTTTCAGAAAAAAATGTATTAGCTGAAAGAATGTATTGCCTCTTGTAAGGGCTGCTCAGTGGTTGTGACACTTTCCAATGTCAGAATCAGGCAACAGATTGCCATAATTTTCAAGTAAGTTAATGGAAAAGCTGCATTTTAAATCTGAGAGTGGATTAGGAGTGTTAGGTAGCAACTGGAAGACAGAAGGAACCAGCCATGAGACAGTGAAAACACAGTGCCAGGTAAACACTTATCTAACCTGGTTTAGACTACTCCAGAATGGATGTGTGGTATGCTGTGTACCAAGTAATGTATTATAACTAAATCTTGCTTGGCTATATCCCTGAAATCAGGCAGTGTGTTGTGGTGAAACAGAAAGGAGAACTGATGCTGAGCTGATATTTTTAGGGCGTGGAAGCAGACAACCCCCTGGACTTCAAGCTGAAGTGCTTAATACACAAGTGCCACATCACAGCCCTTTCTCCGTGATCCTCTCTGTGGCACACATCACCGCACAGCAGCTCAAAGTGACAGTGATAGAGGCAGACAAATATGGGGGCAGTGGATTAAGCTAAACTGCACATATAGCCCGAGATAAAGGAAAACATGGGAAAACATTCTGACATGGACTTCAGAATGATTTTAGGTGGCAGCAGCAGAGAGCACAAGCAGATCCCTCAAGTAAAAGGCTGAGATGTCAGGTCTGCTTCTAAGCTGCAACTCAGCTCAGGCTGCGTGCTTCGTCTTTGGGTACCCAGTGCACTTTCCATTAAACATAGCTTTGCAAACCTACCATCTGAGTAATATCCTGCTGGGTTTGTAGGCCTGCAGCTAGTCTAGGAGCCTCTGCTATAGGCCAGACCCTTTTCCCCAAACCTGGGACCTAGCCTTGATCTTGAAGAGTTTCATTGTGGCTTCTAAATTGTGGAGACAGATCACGAAGTCCAGGACTTACTGTAAACAGGGCTAAACTGTGGCATATTTGACTCTTTAACATATAAGAAATTTTTGTTTGCAAATGCCTATGATTAACACCTTAATTGGAGGATTCAGCTGTTAACGTTTTCCCTTTCCAATCTCATTATTTATTTAATAATTTTTGTATTAGCTAAGCTGATGTGAAAAAGAAAATAGAGAAATTTTATGCTTCTAACTCATGGCAAGGCAGAGCATGAATGTAGCATATATAGCAGACCTCAAAAAGGTAAAATGGAGAAGAACAAAGGCTAAAGACATTACATTGCTTAGGTTAAGTAAAATCGCCCAGAAAATTTTTTGTACCTCTTGAAGCCATAAGAGTAGCAATATAAACATAAAATATAAATACTTTATTTAAATAAATTTCAATATGAGCAGTACTATAGAGACATACAGAAAGAAAGAACACTATCAACTATTCTGCTTTGTTTAAAATCCAGTAAACTGTTCACTCTATATGTTATCCTAGACATTCTCTTTGCAGTTTACATATCTATATATGTACATATGTTACATATCTACATAGCTATGATTTACTTTTTATGTAAACTCAGCATCTTTAGACTTTCTGTCATTAAATAGATATTGATTTAGAGGTATATATATGCTCATTTATGCTGAATAGAAACTGAATTTTACACAGGTAAAAAACTCTTCATCCACCTATAAAGATTTTTTTTTATTTCTTAATTTCATTAAGATGTTGTTATACCTACTGTCCAAAAATATTTTAGCTGTCTAGTTAACATTTATATAGAACTAATCTATAGGGAATCTGATGATCTATTCTGAGGCAAAAAAATATTTTCTGCCTTCTAGAGCAATATTTAAACTTTTGTAGAGCCCTTCTCTGACATCAAATCTTATAATTCAGTAAAAATGCAACTTGATTACCCTTTATTCAGCCATGTAAGTGGGATTCATACATATGGCTTATTAACGAAGTCTTAACCTCAGGTACTGGTAATTGTGCAGTTTGGACAGATGAAAAGTTTGGGATGACTGACCTGTTAAACAGCCCTTGAAAAAAAAGCTTGTGATATTGGTGCAGTGTTTGACAGTTTTTTTGAAAACAATGATTTGTTTTGCAATGATCACACTGGTTTTCTTAATCCTATAGAAGTAAATCCAACAATCTGTTCTAAACTCAAAATTTTACAGTATGTTTTCTAAAAAAATCAACTAGCACTACAGGCCATGCCAGATTACTATGTATTATTATGGAATGTGACAGCCACATTTCTTTACAGTCAATTCAATATTTTTAAGTTTGAATTGATTACTTGGAAAATGAATGAAAAACATTTTTAATTGAATTCCAAGGCAGCTGGTTACTTAACAAGAAAGCTGAGTAGCAACCTTATAATGCTTGAGAGGTTCTCCAGAATCTTGAAAGCATTCAGAAGTATGATGATTATAAATTTTTACAAGTTTTGTATAATTATGCATGACATTTAATAGAAATCTTCCAAAGTGGCTGGCTGAAGCTTATCTGAACTCAAGTGAAATTAACCATTACATGTATGCTTCAGGAAGAAATCCTTGTTTGCACATCTGATATTAAAGCAGTAATCTTGGCAAAGACAATCACAGAATCACAGAATGTTCAAGGCTGGAAGTGACCTCTAGAGATCATCTAGTCCAACCTTCCTGCTCAAGCAGGGACACCTAGAGCATGTGGCACAGGGTGGCATCCAATCGGGTTTGGAAGACCTCCAGAGAAGGAGAGAATCAAACTCCAACTTAAACAAGCCATGAAGTTTTTAATTAGTTATATGTAATTTTGATTTTATTTTATTTTTATCCTCATTTTACCTTGATAAAACCTTCATCTTTGGTCCAGGTACTGTTTGTTTTGATGCAGTTCTCTTAGTTGTCTTCTCTTCCCAGCCTTTACACCAAGCCTAAAACACATTGCTCTGATTGAATCATTTAACAATGGAGCTTTCTCTCTCAGTCTTTATTAGTTTGGTTTCTTAATAGACAATGGAGAAAAATGAGGGACTGCGGAAATAGAATTTCCATTCACTGTAATTACATGAGCAAAACAATATTTTGTCATGCCTCATGAACAACTTTTTTTGAGCCAAATTCTCATTGAGTATTTTGAAATAAAGTTGTTTTACTGTAAAAATAAATCTTTTAACCTTAGATATGACTTATTTTTTAATGATTCCCAAGCTGTTAGATAAAACAAAACAAAATACGAGATCACAAACAGTAGAGAAATTTTCACTGCTATTGATATTTAATCACTTTGAGACTAAATGTAAGAAAACATAAGCCTATGTGGAATACATTTGTGAAGTTTCTGAATAGCCTTCTATTTTGTTACAATAGAATAAGGTAAACTATTGAAAACATTTCCATCCTCTTTTATATAATATTCCCATAGCAAATTCTAAACCTAATTACACAATGTAAATTGTTTGTTACAGACCTCAATCCTTATGGAATTTAAACTCAATTTAAATCAATGAGAAAGGGAAACAACCTAACTTTAGTCTTCTATTTGAAAGCTTATCTTTGCTCCAACTACCAGCTGTAAAGTTATTGCTAATAGGTGGAAAATGAAGGGAAAATAATTGTGAAAGAATTCTGAAAAAAAAAAAAAGACAGGAATGGAATATGGAAACTGTTAATGTTAAGTAGTATGATGTGAATCATTGATGAAAGGAATTCTTGGCAATTATACCTTCACTAATGAAGAATATAGTCACTCAATTAAAATAGTGCTTATGTGTATGAATAGTCTCTGCTTAGGCCTATCAAGGACAATATTAGTGGCAGGTCATGTAGTTAATAAACTTACAAGTTACACTGTGAGCTGTGAGGTAAGTGTGCTCAGGCATCCAGCTTTAGGAAAATCTTTTTTTTTTTTTTTTCCTCAGTGTATGCTTGCTGAAGCTGCTGAAAACTCTTATTTTGGCTAATTTTGCCTATCTACTATGAGGACTTTCATTGTAAGTCACAGCTGAGAGTGGTAGATCTTTAGGCTTAGGAATATCAAACAGGATGTTATTCTCTATTGGTGCTATCTATGAGACTGAAGTTACTTCCAAGTTACTGCTTAAACTTTGGAGGAACAAAAAATGCATGAATATTATGGACTGGAGAACAGTCCAGAGAGATTAATTACTGTTGTCTCTATATTTAGGCAATGCAAAATGATCAGTGCAGTTCATAGATATCTCACTTGAGACCTTGAAATTTTAATTTAAGGTGCTGCAAATTATTCAGAATTTAACAGCTGCTGTTAGTAAATAATAAGTAATTTGAATTAATTTCTTCTTGAAACATACTGGCACAATTCCCAGTTATTTTCATTGGGCAATGCCTATGCTGTGGTGAAGTTTAGCCTCATAGTGTAGTATTAGCATTCTCCAGCCTTGGCAGATGTTTTGGTGGCAGGATATTTTTTTCCAGAAGAATCCAAACATCTTTATGTATTGTAATGCCATGTTTATATACTGTAGATTCCTTCCATGGGGAGCCAGTAATTTTTTTTGGGGGGGAAATAACACATGCAAAGGCAAAACGTAAAGTAAGTTTTGTGTTTAACAGTCATCTTTACCTATTTTATGCAGGTACGTGAGTAGACTTATGACTGGAAGAAGACAGTAAATAAAGAAAACCAATGGTGACATTTTAATGCCAGCTGTTACACAGTGTGATATAGCCAATTCTAGTTTGAAAATGCAGTTCTTAACCATATTTCATTTAGTCTATGATATAACTGAAGGTTTTATAAATGTCAGACTCTAAAGTACAAAGATAAAAGTCAACCCAGTGTCTAGGAAAAGAAGGTTTGAAAATGGTGAGGTCTAATTTTGCATCAACGCACTTTAGATTTAAAGCAGGTGTGTGCCTCACTCCTCTGATGATCTTAAATCATCATGCCTTCTAATTTCTGCATTTTGTATATACATACACCTATGAAACACTACCCAATAAGTTATCTTGCTGAAATAATTTTAAAGATTCCGTCTCAGCACTGACTTTTCCTGGTAAGTCATCCGGGTTAATCTTTTAGATTGATTAGTAGGACCTGTAGGGCTCTTCTTGCAAAATAATGCTATACTACTGTGATCATCTTTGTAGCTCTTCTCCCATTTAAGATTATGCTCACCCAATACTGTCTGAATAGCAGCTGTAGGTAACAGCAGTGCTGTGTAACTTGTGCCAGAAACTGCGGTGCATGAAGGGAAAAGAGGAGGAAGATGCTATAAGAAATACTTTCTAGCTCATACCAGTGCCTGACTGGGGACTTCACGGGAGTGCTAAGTAGTCTTTCTGGCAGTGAGCTCAGGTTTAACATTCAGTAGAAATGTACCTGAGATTCAATTTATCACCCTTGAACATGATTGACCTGTATTTTATGCAGCATTCCAGTTGATATATTAGGAGTGCCTGTTCCAATGGCATTAATACTTCCATATTTCTTTCTGAAATACCTTGCCTGAAAAATCCTAGGATTGCTTTTGACATTTTCATGGCTGCTTCACAGTGATGGCTCATAGTAATCTTGTAATTGACTAATACACCTAGATCTTGCTGTTCCTCTGACATTTCCAACTAATGACTTCCCATGTGAAGGAAAAAGAATCTTGTTATTAATCCCTAAAAGCATGACCTTGCACTTTGCTGTGATATCTCATGCCATTCTTTATTCCAATTCTCAAAGTCATTCTTCCTCCCCCACTCCCTCTCCCACATCTCTAGTAATATTTATCTTCCATCTGTATTGACAATATTCTGCATAATCAACAGAATTAGAAAGCTTTGTTTTGTACTGAAGAATGTGAATAATTTATTTAGATCTTTACACAGATCCTTCCTTGGAGTCTGATATATAGTCTTTTATGTGACCTATTGTTATCTTTATTTTATTTGTTCCCTTACTAAGTTTATCAAGTTTTCCTGGTCTAGCAAATCCTTATCAAAGAAACAGTTTTGATTTTTTTTCAAATAAAGATATCAGATAAATGTCACAACCTACATGTACTAAAACCATGTTTGCTTTTTGTTCTGCTTGTCATTTACTGATTCTTATCTTTAACATTTATTTTATAGTTTTACATACTAGATCTAGAGATCTGTAACTTCTGAGCTTACTTTTTTACCCTTTCTAAAGCATTGATATTCTTAGAACGTGATATATCATCTACACAGAGATCAGTTCTCCAAAGTCCCTTACTATTCAGTTTGGCACAGCTGAGTGTTGGAAATGAGAGGATCTCAAACCATCTTACTGACAACTTGCACCAAAGGCTACTTCTGTGCAGACTTCAAACTGACCCAGCACAGACAACTTCTAAAATAAAGGCACAAAATATTTGTTCAGGAAATGGCACTTTGTGACTATTTGGAGGTAAGGTAAACAAACTGCTTTGCTCTGCTTACAAATCTATAGGCAGGAGTGACTGAATAGTCACCTTGTGACCTTTGCTTCAGTTGTTTAGGATTCTCATGGGTGGAAAAGCGTTTTCTTCAATTGGTACATGACACCTGGTTAAAAGTCAATAAAACACTTAGCTGCTTTAAGAGACTGGTGTGCTCTTGATAAAAATATTCATTATTCATACAGTTCCTACGTATGCCCAGAGGATACCTCTTTATGGCAATGATATTCTTGACCATTCTTTATCATGCAGTCTAAA
The DNA here is from genome assembly GCA_032353885.1 of Nothura maculosa. Taxonomy (NCBI): domain Eukaryota; kingdom Metazoa; phylum Chordata; class Aves; order Tinamiformes; family Tinamidae; genus Nothura; species Nothura maculosa. The sequence continues at coordinate 2,180,899 of JAUBOD010000981.1, read as the reverse complement.
GAAACGAAAATTCTCATCTCAATATTATCACATAAAGGTCAATTGAATTGGTTCCCAGATTATATTGCAATATTCAAGATGAAGTGTAACTTGTTTGTACTGCAGTTCATCTGGAATCATGATACTTCTGTGAACTGAACCAGAAAAGCTAGGTGAAATGTGTAGATTGTAAACACTAGCTGAATGATTAAATAATATTAATTTATACTATACAAAGAACTGAGACATGAGCATTTAAAATAATTTAGTTCCAAAGATATGACATTGACTAGGGAAAAATCAAAATAAATAAAATTTAAGTAGAAATTTTATTTAAAAAAAATTCAGAAATAAAATTTATGTAGAAGGCTAGCTTTAAAAATTCTTCTTGAGTTAATGTAGGTTCCTGCTGTGGTAGAATTTCTGAACAGAGAGAAGAAAGACTGAGTTTACTCTAATTATGACTTGCTAAGTCATTTAAGCATTTAAATCATATTTTATGGTTTAATATGGCTGTTTTGGTAGACAATATATTCTTATGCTGATCACTGTAGCAGTATTTCTTAATCATTAGTTTTTACCATAAGAAATGCAGTGGGATAGTTTTTTTTTTCTTTTTGCTGTTTTTCTTTGGGATGTTAGGAACAAATAGATTTCTAAATATGTTCTTAGAATGAAAAAGGCTTTAGATAAAACCTGAACAGGATTTCAACTCAATACCTTTAAAATATTTTCTTCAGTTATTACTATTGGCTACAGAATTCTTGCTAAACACCTCACCAAATGGAGACGAATAATTCCCCCTCTGTCAAGGCAGCTAAATTTCTTTTTTTTTTCATGCAGCTATTAAGTTTATGGTGAGAATAACTAAGAAAACTAATTAAAAATTGAATATACACCAAGGGTTGTAATTTACAGTATATAAGGTTCTAAATATTTTCCTCGGTTCATAACATGTTCCACATGTGTCTTAAAACTCAAGAAAATTAGAGCCTTTATATTGTATTTCACTTTTTCATTAAAGAGTTATTTAAATGCTTTCATTAAGTGTAACATTTATTTAGATATTAAATAAAATTATGTTGAAAATGTAAATGATATATATGACACCAAAAGGGGAAAGAGGCAGTAACGATTTTAATTAAAAATTCAGTCCTAACAGGGTTTGCCCTCATCAACCTAGAAACACATTATAGACCCTTTATTAAATTACAAAGTATCTGTTTAAAAGCTATTCACACTATTGTGTACTAAATCATCCTTCTCCACTCCACATCCAGCTGCTGCTACAGAAGTCAGCAACAAAACTCTGACTCTAGAAGGCAGCAGATATAATTTATGATTTCACAATAGTTTCTTCAATGAGATTAAATTATTTGCATGAGCTTGTTGGTAGGTGCAGCTACATGGATCTGAGGGAGTATAAAGGAGTGGGACATACACAGATATACCTTAAAGAGCAGGTCCTCTGCACTGCTCTTTAACCATCCCTTACAAGAGTATGTAAGAGAAAAAGAAAGAAAGATTAGCTAAAGAAAGCACTTGCTTTGTCTTCTCTTTATGCTATATTTTTTTTTGTTGTTTTTTTCTGCCTTGTTTTAATGTACAGATCATTTATTCTTACTGGAAAACACCAGTATACTGACTAGAAGTTAGTTGAGGAAGGGGGAAAAGATTAAAGAAGTTGTTTTTTATGTTTGGAGCTGTCTTATATTTCATGAGCCAAATACAATTTATAGCTGAGGTAAGGGGGATATATTCCTGTTTATGCTGGTATATGACAAAAGCATCTGGGCTCAATTTGTACCTCACATTTGCAGAGACTCAAAAAATATGGTTCTTTTCTGAATTCTACTCTAAGTCTTCTTTCTTCTCCAAATTCCTGTTTCTGTCCTTGCAATATGGTTTATATATGCCTCTCTATGTCTTTTTTCCCTCTTCTCCTAGCCTTTATGCATTGTGCCAATTGAACTGTAATGCTAGGACTAGTGTCTCATAGAATATGTACTTACAGTGCACAGTGGAAATATCTTACCAGCTGAGAACTATACCTTGACATGTAATATCAATTATTAATAATATTAGGACCTAGTTCATGATTGTACCTGATCTCTGGTTCATTAGAACTAAAATTTGTCCTAATTTGAACTGGATTCTGCTCTCCCTCTAGACAGGTCATATAAATATACTTACTTGCAGCCCTACCAGACATTTTACTATTTCATATTATCATTTGGTTTAATTTTTCCAGAATTAAATGACCTCATGCACACAAGAAAAAGAAACAGATTGACGTCAGCAAAATCTAAGGCAGTATGAGCTGTACTCTAGCTGGTAAAATATTGTCCAAGTAACTTCTGATTCCTATAGCAGTTTGTAATACAGTAGAGATCTAATAAATTTGGCATAAGACATGCAAATAGATAATTTTTGTACTTGGAAGGAAAGGACAATTTCTTAAATATTCACACTATGTTCAGATGACCTAGACCACAGACCTAATATTCCTAGATCTAGATTTCATAGATCTAATATTTCTGGTTATCTAAACATCTAAACAGCAAGTCCAAGGGGTGGAAACAGTGAAACTGAGAGAGAATTAAAATACCTGAATCTGAACCTTCTGCCTCATCATGAACCTGCCAAGTATTTGACATCCTTGACATGTGAAGAATCTAGTGAATACAGCACAGAATTACCCATCCTAGCCATGACAGGACTGAGACCTGTTATCCATGTTCTTCTGTATCAATTTCAATAATATCCAGATACAGTGAAACACAAATTGTGGCTGACAGTACATTTAATAGAATCATAGAATCATAGAATGCGTAAGGTTGGAAGGGACCTTAGAGGTCATCTAGTCCAACCCCCCTGCACACG